>JBAMNC010001269.1:0-158684 GCA_037902135.1 Cetoscarus ocellatus | reverse complement strand
TAACTTAATAATTTTCCAAGAGAATTTGATGACATTTTCAGGGAATATTGGTCATGCCACCAGGAAGAAGTGATTCAATTTTGGTGGTGATCAGAATCCAGATGTGGATCCAGGAATTTAAACACAATTTTTAACATAGAGATATAGGGCAGCTTTCCATATTGGCAGTAACTCAAAAACGTCTCAAGAGAGTTTAGAGAATTCAGGCATTTATCCACATTTTTGCCAATAACTTAATAATTTTCCAAGAGAATTTGATGACATTTTCAGGGGATATTTGTCGTGACACAAGGAAGAAGTGAATCTAGTTTGGTGGTGATCTGAATCCAGATGTGGATCCATCGACATCAAGAGACAGGGCAGTTTTCCACATTTTTGCCAATAAGTCAACAAGTTCTACACAGAATTTGGTGACATTTTCAGGTTATGTTGGTCATGCCACCAGGAAGAAGAGTTTCATGGTCAGTGTTGATTTGAACTCAGGTGTGGATTCAGGGATTTGTTTTAAGGATTTGTTCTCAAATCAAGATAGGGCAGGTTTCCATATTTTTAACAATAACTTAAGTTCCCAACAGAATTTGGTGATGTTTTCAGGGTATGTTTGTCATGACACAAGGAAGAAATGATTGAATTTTGGTGGTGATCAGAAACCAGATGTAGATCCAGGGATTTGTTTTAAGGATTTGTTCTCAACAGTAATTGATGACATTTTAAGGGGATGTTGATCGTGACACATTAAAGAAGTGATTCAGTTTTGGTGGTGATCCTAATCCAGATGTGGCTCCAGGAAATGTTTCAAAGCAATTCTTAACATCAAGAGACAGGGCATTTTTCCACATTTTCGCCAATAACGTAATTATTTTCCAAGAGAATTTGATGACATTTTCAGGGAATATTGGTCATGCCACCAGGAAAAAGTGATTCAATTTCGGTGGTGAAGAAATGTGAAACTGTGGTGCCTGGAGAACCCATGCATGCACGGGGAGAACATGCAAATTCCAAAGGCCCTTTGAGCTGGGAATTTAAGAGAACCAAAATTAGAATTTTGGAATTTAAAAGTCTTACTTTTTTGACTTTCGAAGTCTTAAATCTAAACTTTAAACTCAAAAATACTGTTTGATCTGTCTGGAAAGTGATGACTCTGGGCTAAAACATTAGCATTTCGTTAGATTAATGGATAGATTAGATGTGTTCGGCCCAAAGTGGGACTAGTTCATTAGTAGTTCTAATAGACCTAATGCAAATGAAGTAGGAGGCATTATAATCAAATCCAACACCCTGATCGGTTGTAATATTTGGAAAGCCAATGGGAAGCTTGAATTTGCTTTTCCCCACCCCCTTATTAGAATATAAGGCATACAAGTAGTACTAGTGAACATTTTTAAGTATACTAGCAGTAGTAGTGACACTTTTTGTTTCACTAGTTAAGTCTACTCGTGTACTAGTTGACCAAAAGAGTACATGTACTCTAAATTTGAGTACTAGTAGAGCTGAACTGCAGGTGGTATTTTATGACTAAACAGCTTTCTGTATGCCTCACGGTGGTGTTGGAAAAATTCTCTTGGGCGTGATGTCAGTCAGATGATTTTGCCCTTTTAGGGTAATAAATGCATCCTTGGCAATAAATCCAATAACTAACCAGCCTTGTAACATAAATACACAGATTTTCGTCGTGAAGAGCAAGGCAGTATTTGTGTTAAAGCTTTGATTGAAGTAATTATGCCTCAGCCTTTTATGGACTTAAACAAATCCAGTTATTTTAAGCTTTAGTGTAATCTTGGAATCAAACCCTTAAAACATTCAGCAAACCCTCCTCATGTTGATCTTCTTTAAATTAATGTGTCACCTGGAGTTCAGACACATCTGAACATCCTGTAAATCCTCCTGCTGCCTGTGTCTCAGGTATGATTGGTTTCACTCACGTTGGTGACGATCTCGTTGGTCTCCGGGTTCGATGGCGGTGGTGGCGGCGGAGGGGGCGAGGGCAGCACCTTGGGATGAGCTCCGTACAGGTACTGGATGCCTTGTTTGTCGTCCTCGCTCAGCCTCAGCGGGTAGGAGAAGGAGTAGTACGCAGACATGATGGCCCCGGGCTCTCTGGAGTGCTGCAGGCCCAGGACATGCCCGAACTCATGGGCAGCGACCTGCAGGAGGTCCGTACCTGCAGGGTAAGGGTTGGAGGTGAAACAGCTGCTTCACGTGTCTGAGGAGGGTTTGCTTGGAGCTGCTGGAGCTGCAGACGGAGGGGGTTTGTTACCTGAGATGATACACTGAGTCATACCTGCTCTCAGGTACCTGTTTACCTGAGCTGAGGAGAATGCCACTGCTACACGTGTCAGGCATTTCTTTATTTACACACCCACAGTTTTACACAACCTGGGCCATCTTAGTGTGATCTCACGTCTTAAAAACATTTACCATCATGTTGTAATTGTTAGATTTTTCACTTTTGCTCTGTGAAACTTTATCATAGTCCAAGCACTTCCACAGTTACAACTGGCTTTAAACACCGTGCAACAACATTTTCATGATCTAAAACTGGTTTTAAATGCAGATAAAATGAAAGTTGTGTTATTCTCAAATTCTAGGTCCAAACTTTCAAACCTGCCTTCAGTGATCACAGCTCAGGGTTCTCAGAAAGAATCTGTTTCTACTTACAAGTGTCTTGGTGTTTTAATTGATGATTCTCTTTCTTTTTCTGCTCATATTCAACAGCTTGTTAAAAAATTAAAAATGAAATGAGTTTTTTTCTTTAGAATAAAATCATGTCTCTCATGGTTTCTGCTACATTTATGACTATGCTGGACTACGATGATGTCTGATATGCACTGCAAAAACTCAGATCCAGGCAAGTGTGGTTGTCAAAAATATCCAAAACACTTAAACTAATCCACATTCACTTAACCAGTCGAGATGAATATCTTACTTTAAGGAATAAAACAGAAAAATAGGGCATTAAATTGCTTGTAATAAAGAGAAAATATCTGCCAATGAAACAAGGACAGTGTGAATCAGTGAGGGTCTTAAATTCAGGTTTAATATCTGCTAAAGTTAAATTTGTCTTGTCTTATTGGTATATTATTTTACTAATTATTATAAGCAATTCAGGCCTTAATTTTAGTTTTTTATATCTTCAAATAAGATCTAATCCAGACATGTAAGGAAATTGTGGATTAGAATAAATCTAGTGAGATTTTTTTGTCTTGGATGGTCTTCTTTGTCTGCACGCAGACCCAATCACGGCGTATCCTTATTTATAAATGTATTCTTGGTCTGCAGTCAGAGGAGCACAGGATCTTATAAACTCCAGTCCCAGATCTTTTCTTATTGTCTGTTTTAACAGTAAGAACTGAACTGGGAAATAAAGTGTTCCGGTTTGTGTCTCCACTTTAACTACAAAAAGATCTGAAACTTAAAGATCTGGTTTCACTGGACACTTTTAAGATGATGTTGAGCGACGTGGAGTCGGACACATCTGGCTGCAGATGTTTTGACTGATGCACTTTATCTTTCTCACATGGACAATCCAGGCAAAATTGGCTGTCTAAAACTGTGACTTTTCTTTCTTATTGAACTGAAGTCTTGTTTTATGTATGCAATGACTGCATGTGTTTGTCTGAAACTCTTGAATGTGCTGCTGTCTTGGCCAGGATGCTCTTGAAAAAGAGATTTTTGATCTCAGTGAGGTTTTCCTGGTTAAATAAAGGTCAATAATGACACATAAAACATGATTCACTAAAGACTGTCACAATACCAGAGTCTAAATGTCTGCGTTACAGTAGAAATGGCCAGAAGGATCTCTGCTAGACGGACAGTTTCTGTCCCATATAGACAGCGCTGTGGCTCCACCAGTGCTGCGTCCCAGTGTGGGTCAAAGCCTGAGGTCAGAGGACTTGTTCAGTGCCGCTCACAGAGTTTGTTTTGAGTTGAACTCAGAGAGAAACTAGAAAATGTTTTAAAGTAATTGTTTAAATACAGAGGCTGCGCAGGGCTGCAGTAGGTACAACTTATGCCTCGCAGCAAGAAGGTTGCTGGTTTGACTCCCTGGAGCCATGAAAAACATGCTCATTAGGTCGAGTCTTTCTGACCACTCACAGTGCTTTGAACAGGTCACATCTAGCTGTGTGGACTGTAGTTATAATCGATGTACAATAGTAGATTTTTGAGTGTCCGAGCACTCGTTCCATGTTTTATTTGCTTTAATCCTGAACAATCAACGGTTGCCTTTTTTAATTTTATACACACAGCAGAAAACAAGAGGAAACCTTTATAAAACACACTTTCCTCTTCCCCTCCTATTTGTAATGATCTGAATTAATAAATCAATAAATCTTTGATTTTTTTTGTTCCCCAAAAATAATCATATTTTGTTGTACTTTGGCACAGATTTACATTTTTTTTAGTCCATAAATATTCATCTGATGGTCGAGCCACATAATGGTCAGCTGGAGTTCTATGATATTACTCCGTTGTGAAGTTTTTCATAGTATTTTTCTGCTGTATTCAATTATATTTAGTCCTTTAAAACAAAAAAAACTTGCATGGCCCATGTCTTTGTTTGTGAGGTGGGAACCTCTTGGTGTCTATTCAAGCATCGTTTTCTCCATTAGGGAAACAATTCATGTTTTGATCAAAGGCAGAAAATCTCTGATATTCTGAGCTTTTTATCTGGATGGTCAGAATTTGTTTTATAGTTTTTACAATCTTAATCTTCATTTTTTCTTGTTGATCACTGGGTTAAATATTCTGTTGGTGTCAGTTTCTTAAAATCCAGTCTGAGACTTTTAGTCTTAACATGAAACAGGAATCGCACTGCGTCTTTGGTCTACTCTTCCTCCTCATTGTGCTACTAAATGCTGGCTGTCTCTCTACTAACGGAAAGTCAAGTTAGATGACAAACACATCCTGTTAAATCTTCAAAATAAAAGTCTTCATGATTTCATTTGTAAGAGAGCATTTAAACTGAACCAGCCAAATAGGAAACAGAATAAAGAACATTATAATGATCATATTTGAGCCTTTATGGGTGTTTTCCTCGCCTGTTTCTTTTCACTTCTTTTCACAAAAAGATTTAATAACAATAAGACATTTAATTTTCTTTGTCTCTGTTTCAGGACAGTCCCTCACCCATGTGGTTTCCAAGCGTCCAGGACTCGTCGTAGTCAAAGTGGATGTCGCCCTGACGGTGTGTTTTGGGGAAGAAGGCGTGAGCGAGGATCCCACCGGGGCCGTCAAAGGGGAGGTTGTCTCCATGCCAGTACCTACAGGTGAGTAAATCAAGCACTCTGGTGAACACGAGAGACACTGTGAAGCTTAAAAAAACAGACAAGACTCTTTCCAACAACGCAGCCCAATGCAGAGGCATTTGTCCAAAGTAATTCAGCATTTTTGCATGATAAAATAATAAAGTTATTTCCTTTATAGCAGCCACATTGCCTCAGTGAAACCTAAGGAAATGAAACAAACTCTCTGTATCCTCAGTCTTTCCCATCATTACAGGAGAAAGACTAACTCTCGGGTGTCTCTCCACGCAGATGATCTTCTGCTTTACACATCAGATCCAGGTAAATGATTTTCTTCAGCACCAACGTCCTGTTGTTGTATCATCAGTGCAGTGGTCTCACCTGGTGAAGTCGATGTGGATGTCCGCCTTCCCACTGTGGACCTCTGTGAACGTCAGCGGTGTGACGTCACTCCAGATCTTCAATGCCTCCCGAAACACGCGACGAACCTTTTCCTCGCCCATCTGCCAGGGGAAGCGCACGATCCTGCGGGAGAACACAGGTCACAATCATCACATAAACCCAGGGGCGAACAGGAGTGAGGGACCACCGACCTCGCTCACTCCCTCTAATCTGATCTCAGGCTGCTTATCAAAACACTGAGCCTCCATCTCCTCGCTCTTCTTCAGATTAAGCCACCACGAGGGGAAAACTGTTACGAAAGGGAGAATAAGCTCCTTCACTTCCCTGCAGCACACTCAATCTTTCATCATCGATTTATCATGGTCTGGATTTAATTTACTCAGACAAACAGCTGAGTTGTCTTATTCCAACTATGACACAAGGGCCAGAAACAGAGTTTTATAAGAGCCATTCATGATGCAGATCGGATAAATCCTCATTTTTAACCATAATGACTCACGACCATGTCAGACTGAAATCTAATTTGATATTTGTTTGAAGAAGGAGTTAGAAAGGAAAATCTTTTCAAAACTTGAGGGAGCTATGGTCCAGTTTGAGACATGAAAATCTGCTGGGGCCCACCAAAACCCTCTCAAAACCCTGACATTAGCAACCACAGCAGACAAATAGCTTATCAGCCAATCACATGGCAGCAACGCAACACATTTAGGCATGTAGACATGATCAAGACAACCTGCTGAAGTTCAGACTGAGCATCAGGATAGAGAAGAAAGCTGATTTAGGTGACTTTGAATGGCGCGGTTGTTGGTCTGAGGGTTTCAGAAACTGCTGATCTGATGGGATTTCCACACACAACCATCTCCAGGGTTTACAGAGGATGGTCTGGAAAGAGAGAACATCCAGTGAGCAGTTTTTCTCTGTGTGAAAATGCCTCAGGTCAGAGGAGAATGGTCAGAGTGTTTGGAAACAACAGAAAGACAAAGGGAACATCCAAGGTATGAAAAAGACCATTTCTGAATGAACAACAAATCCAATCAGAAGGTCTACAGCAGCAGAAGACCAAACCAGGTGCCACTCGTGAGCTAAGAACAAGAAATGGTCAAATTAGCCAAAACTGGACCACAGAAGATTGTAAAAATGTCTCCTGGTCTGATGAGTCTGGATTTCTGCTCCACATTAAGATGGTAGGCTCAGAGTTTGGCGTGAACATCATAAAGCATGGATCCAGCATGGACGACATCGCCAATATATGAACAGTTGAAGTGTGACGGACACTGCCAATGGTCACCCTCTGAATGTTTGTAATGATTAACCCTATGACTTTCTTTTCTTGGTTGAATGGCTGGTATATTTTCGTTATTTTATTCTAGTATACTTTCATTTTTGTTGTCTATTATTACTTATATGCTTTGTATTGTTGTTAAAGTTCTAAAAAGCAATAAAAAGTTAATTAAAAAAACGATTAAGACGACATCACATGAAAACAAGTCTGTAAAGGTGAGTTTTTAAAAGTGACTTTAAAAACTGCCTCATATCCTCAGGTCATTCCAGGTCTTTCCAAAGTGGAGGAGCTCTGATGGAGAAAGCTCCATCACCTTTAGTTTGGAGTCTTGACCTCAGAATGACCAGGAGGCCCCCGCCTGAGGATCTGAGGCTGCCAGCTAGCTAATAACAGATCAGTAGCTCTGAAATATAGCTAGGAGCTATGCCCAGGAGTGCTTTAAAAGAGATGAGGAAAATCTCATAAAACTGACACGAGCCAGTGAGGAAGCTGAAGTCGGGGTGATGTGATGTCGTCTGTTCAAACCTGTCAAAAGCAGAGCTGCTGCACTGTGAACTAGAAAGCACTTGGAGAGCGCAGACCTCCGCCAAGGTAGCTCACATATTGCTGTTACATTTATAAGCAATTGTCCATGATAAAGTTACCATCATAATATGATTCATGACCATGGAAACCCACACCTAGCACTCAGAATCATGTTGATATCATTATTAGTTAGACAATTATTGAGCAAAAACGATGCGAATGGAGGTTATCTAGATCACCACCAAAATTTAATCATTTTTAAGTTGGGCCATGACCAACATCTCCTGAAAATTTCAGCAAAATCTATCCAGTAGTTTTTGAGTAATCTTGCTGACAAACAAACACACGGCGGCAAAAACGTAACCTCCTTGGCCGAGGTAACCCGTCAGAGGTGAGAAAGAGATTTTTGATTTAACTCAGGGAGGAGAGGGTTACAAGGTGAGGGTATGGCTGAATATTTTAATACTGGAGGAGGGTTCAGTGTGGTTTATTTTTGAAATGGTTCATAAATGAATTAATTACCACTGGATGACTTAAAATACTTGAAATAATAAACAAAGTTATAATAATGAGTAATATAACGTTAACTTTAACTCATTCATGTGCATATTTTTACAATAAAGGGTAAAACATACAAATTTATCATCATTTTTATCCCCGAGAATCAGTGATGGATTAAACCGTCTTCATTGTCCGATTAACGATCATCCTGATGGGCCTGTTTACTGATTGGAGCCAATAAGATAAAGGAACAGTTCAACATTTTTGTCTCCTTTGTACGCTGATCCTGAGCTGAGCAGCTTAAAGGCCCTCATCTGTCAGGACCTGTTTGGTTTCTCTGAGCAGCTATAAAACTGTCCACCAGTAACCGCTGGTATGTACGGGTTAAAGTTTGGCACACTGAAGCCAAAACCTGGCTGCTTATGAAGGAAATGTTCCAACATGTTAATCAGCCCACAACTACAAACAAGACTCAGCATGTTGATTAATGAGATTAAGGAACTGCTGATTTATTCTGGAGCTCAGAGCTTCATTTAGAGGAGACACCAACACTCCATAACAATCCACTCCACTTTTTATGTGTAATATATTATCTTTTTCTGACATTAATACTCTTCAACTGGTACTTTTATTTATAAAGTCAAACACATGAGGACAGAATTACCAGAAAGCTATAAATGTTCTTCCTTCCAAACTCTCAAGTAAACTTTTATTCAGCAAGACAGAGCAATAACCTGCATCTACCACTGTATTATAGATCTGAGGTCAGAGTTCAATAAAATGCCAGGGCGTTGAATTATGGAACAAATATTTTAATTACAGACAGAGTCTCTGTCCCTGTTCAGATACTGATTTAGGCTAAAAATCTAGGAAAGTCTTAAGTAAGAGTGAACATTAGAGCACAGTTTGATGGATGAAAGAGCGGTTAAAGTAAAAACAGAATCCCTTAAAGACTTTGGGAGGTACAGTGTTCAGAATATATGAACCATACAGATGTGCTACAACAAAAATGTGCATGCACTTAAAATGAAAACCCCACATTTTACACAGCGAATAAGGCTCTCAGGGGAGTTTGAAGCTTTATGCCTTTTTTATTGGAAAAAAATCCATGGTATAAAGAAATTGTAAAGTAATTATTTCCATGGTAAAGGTGATGGACTGGCCAAGCATGTCTCCAGACCTGAACACTATTGAGCATCTGTGGGCGTCGTCAGAAGGAAGGTGGAGGAGCTCAAGCTCTCTGACGTCCACCAGCTCAGTGATGTAGTCGTGGGCGTGGAAAAGGACTCTAGTGGCAAAATGGGCCCAATTTAGACACCGTCACTTAGGGGTGTACTCACTTTTGTGAGATAGTGTACTGTATATAACAACTACACCATATTCTTTCTTCTATTTCTGTTTTTTTAATTAGAAATAAATAAGGTTCAGTTCAATTCAATTCAATAATTATGCTTATTAGTTTAATCTTATTAAATAAACAAACAGCTGCTATGATTAAACTAAAAAAGCTCATAAGAAGCTTTTGTTGTTGAACTCTGAGTTAAAATCTGCTGAATCATTTCACCACAAAAACAAGAAGCAAAGCGGTCGGCCCTGTTCGAAGATTTATTCTGAGTGTCATCGGGCCCACTGCTTTAATGAAAGGACGGTCATAAAGGACGGAGGCAGGAGGGTTTATGGGAAATGTGGTTCTGATTTGGAGAAACAGCAGCTGACATTAATCTGAGATGCTTTCTGTGTTTCTGTCATCATCTGTATAGTGGCATGGTTAATGGTGCCAGATCTCAATCCAATAGAGCACTTTTGATGTGGTGGAGCAGGAGATTCTCATCATGGATGTTCTGACAACAATTCTGCAGCATCGTGGAGTCGTGGACCAACATCTCTGAAGGACGTTTCAGCTCCTTTGAAGGTGAAGGAGGTCCAATGTGGTCTCGGCTGGGTGTACCTAATAAATTGGCCGGTGGGTTTACATCTTTATTAGATAGTCTTGTGTGTCACTAATTGCTGGTTAAAAGGAACACTTATGAAAAGGTAAGAAAATGTCAGTACAGAGCCTGAGACAGTGGTGTATGTAGGTATAATTTAGTTTAGGGTCTCCTCAGTAAGAAATTATCCTTTCATTATGGCACAGCCTTGTTTTTCTTTTGAATATCCTGGATTAAGTTCAGTTACAAAACAGCAATAAAATCTTGCCAAATAAATTCTTTAATCAGGAATAACAGGAACGCTCAGGATGAGTAACAAACGGATTAAAGCCCATTTAAGATCAAATCCTCCTGAACATGACTCATCTGACCCACATTTCTGAACAACCTGCTGTGTTTAAATCTGGATCGAGGAGTTTTACCGGCTGAAAAATCACCATCTCAGGTGATGGAGTTTCAGCGTGGGTTAATTTAGAGGATGAGAGGGAGGACAGAGTTTCAGCAGCTGTTTGATGACTGTGCCAGAATTTCAATTTTGGATTGGCCTAAGTCAAAACCATTTTCCTAAAGAGACACAGATCATTTTCAGTCCTTTAAGAATCTAAATATCTCATAACCCTCTGAGGCCCTAACACTCTTCATGCTGAGCTTCTCACTGTCACGGTGTGTCTGTGGAAATCTTGCTTTTGATACTTTACGCCAGCAAATCCTGGTTCAGAGCTGGATATTCTGCAGGATTAAACCATGCTGCCAACTTTGTGAAGGACTAAATCTCTAATTTTGAATGTTTGGACATACGAGGAAACTTATTCAGCCTGATGGAAACTACCTGCTTACCATCAGCCCTGCCATAGCTGCCAGGGGCCTCATTTATAAAACTGTGTATAGGAAAGATCACTACAGGTGACGTACACTGGAAACACAGGAAATGCGTGCGCACAAAAACTTTCAGATTTATAGAAGAAGCGCATGTCCTGCGCCTGTTTCCATTTATAAATCACAATCAACTCTAAAGCTGTCGCACGTCAGGGAACGCTTTGCCCCTGCCCATATGGTGCCCATAAAAGGACAGGTGAACGCCCTCGATGAATATTCAATAATACCAATTTCAGGATGGACCGAGAGGGAAAAGAGTGGAGGCATGAGGCTGATGCTGCCTCAGAGGGTCGGACTGTGGCTGAAATCAAGAAGGGGATGTGCAACGATATCATTTTAACCACAAATATTGTTACTAATATCAAACTTTATTTGTATTGCACATTTTGGGAACACTGTTACTGTCCACCTTATTGTCTATGAGTGAATTTCATGAAAACATGTCAAGTTTGTTTCACAATGACATAATTGATTCAATAATATAGGCTACGTGTGTGGACATGCGTTCGTGAACTCCCTGGTACCAGGTACCAAACCACCTCCATGTCCCCCACTGATGGACGTCACTGTAGTTCGACACCACTGTGCTATGATGAGGGGAACCACCAAAGTCCAGAGCAGAGAAGAGTGGGAGCATCTGTACCTGTAGGTGAGGTCCGTCTTCTCCAAACGCCCTCCGTACAGGACGAAGCGTCTCTGCCGGTGGCGTCCTTGGTAATGGACCTCCCTCTGAGCGGGGTAGTCGGGGACGCCGCAGCGAGGTCGGTTCCACATGTTGGAGGTGTTTGACGGTAAACTCACATGTTTGATTAAGTCCTGAGGGTGAGGGACCCTCCCCCTCTTCTTCAGCTCTGGGTACTTCTCAGAAACCTGAAACAACAAAAACCAGCATGAGCATGAGCTCGAGCACAGCTAGTAAAAGTACAAAATGTGGAATATTAATACAAAACTGTGTGGATTTATTAAAAGTTTAAAGATTTAACTGAGGAGCATTCACCTTGAAAGTTACAGACGTGCCTGAAGAACAGGACTGTGCATCTTCACTCATCTCATGGTGAGATATTTTGAGTTTAGTAAACAAGAATTTTGTTTTACTGGTAAGGGTATTTGGCAAAATAGTGTGTGAGTAGACCTTACTAGTAAAGCAAAATGTACTAGGAGACAATTTTGCTTTACTAGTAAGGCCTACTCGCACATTAAAAAAACCTTTACTAGTAAAACAAAACCTTTATTTACTAGTACTACTAGTAAACTCAAAACATCTCACTAATAGTACTAGTAGATTGTTTAAAGTCTAGTAAAGCCAAAAGATTCACTAGTAGTACTAGTAGACCTAATGCAAATGAAGTAGGAGGGATGACAACCAAATCCAGCACCCTGATTGGTTGTAATATTTTCAAAAGCCAATGGGAAGCCTGAATTTGCTTTTCTCTGCCCCTTAATTAGCATATAACACACTACTAGTAGTACTAGTGACACTTATTGCTTCACTAGTAAAGTCTACTCTCGCACAGATGGACTAAATTTGAGTACATTTACTCCAAAGTTGAGCACTAGTAGAGCTGAACTATGGTTGATACCACCAATATGAAATTTATGCCCAAACGGTTTTCCATAGAAAACATCAGTACAGCACAGCCTCGCACTCGTGCAGGAGCAGAGCTGAAAAATAATGTCTTACCCATTGACCTGCACCCTGTCTAACCCCCAGCAGAAACTCTGAACTATCCCTTTAACTCAGCACAGCCTCACAACCAGGTCACTGGGCTGTGCACAGTATTTGTCCCAGTTTAACTCGCCCTCCCCGTGCACCCCACCAGAGGAAATGGCTCTGCCCATTTACTCAGAGCCAAATTACAGAGAGGAGGAAGAGGAGGAGGAGGAGGCCACGATCTGCACCTCCTCATCAGCTCCTCCTGTAAACCGAACCACATCTGCAGATCCTCTCCTGGTGATAAAACTGTTTCCTCTGCAGCTCAAAACAAACATGATGATATCAGAGTGATGTGGGGAGGTGGTTCTTGTTAACTTCATCGTTAAAGAGTTTCACAGCTTCTCAGCAGAACGTGATTTTCTACGAAGGGACACGGCCCACAAATGCTCAGAGCATACTGTCTTTAGCTTTAAGGCTAATATCTTTGGGTACTCATATCGTACCAAGAATATCGTGCATCCCTAACTGAGATATAATTTAACTTCTTTATTTCTTAATTTCAGATCCTCATTTGTCACTGCCTCAGCAGGGACTGTTCTTCCTGGGGTCATATTCAATTTCAGTTAAAAAAGAGAAAAAGAAATAACAATGTAGAGAAAATGGACCAGGAACACATTCACAAAAAGACAAAAACTAGCAATTAAAGACAATCAGATCAGGTATAACTCATAAGAGTACAACGGATAGACATAGTTAGACACAATCTATACTAGTCTCATTCTGATATAACATTTCTCAGTTTATTTTTGCTGGTAATTGAGACAAAGTGTTGATTTTCCTGTACAGTGTTGGTTTTAAAACATTGGTTTTGGATTTAGGCATAGAAATAATCTTTGAAGAAGTTTTACACCCTTATGTTGCACTGGGCAATATATCATTAAATCAATTAGTTCAAATTATTTTCTGAAGAAGATTTAAAAATAAAAAAATCAGATTTATTTTCTTGATTTACTCAAATTGTAAGTTGCAATGTTTGAAAATATAAATACTGAAATTTAAAGTGGCCCTGTCAGGTTCTGCACAAGCACACGTTTATGCTTTATTTGTTTTTTTTTTATGGGATTAAATACTGTTTCGAGGGTTCATATTAATTCACTGTGAAAATAGCTGAGCTTTCAGTGTTTATGTAGACATGTTCAACATTTTCTGACATGAACTTTAACTATAAGAAGGAAGTTCTGCTTAGTTTTAGAATACATTTTGATCACATAAAGGCAAAACTTGATTTGTGTAATTTTTCTTGTTTATTTTTGAGAGGGGAAAATGGGGATTTCATTTTAATTTTACTTTTTTCATTCAAATATGTTTTATTAAAGGACAGGATGGTTACATAGCTTTGAATACACACTTCTTTTTTTCTTATTAACAATCAACTAAATTCAAAGGCCTAACATGGAGACAGAAAACCTTTCGGCATAGGCCAAATACCTGAAGAAAAAAGACACAAAATTCGAGATTGGAGAATTGGGGATTTTATTTTTAGGCCACATTGCTCAGCCCTTCCCTTAACTAAGAAACAATGGCTGCAGCAGGTAGTGCCTCAAAGCAAGAAGGTTGCTGGTTCGATCCCTGTGTCACTCAGGGCCTTCCCTGTGCATGCGTGGGTTTTCTCCGGGCACTCTGGCTTCCTCCCACAGACCAAAAGCATGCTCATTACATTGACTGGTCACTCCAAATTGCCCTTGAGTATGAGCATGAATAGTCGTCTGTCTCTCTATGTGGCCCTGTGATTGGCTGGCGACTGGTTCAAGGTGTACCCTGCCTCTCACCCAGTGTCAGCTGGGATAGGCCCCGCCCCCCACGACCCCGAAATGGATAAGCTGTTTAGATAATGGATGGATAAAGCATTCAGCGGTAAAACTCGTGCATACATCAGTGAAATTATCCTTAATTTTGGTTTTTAAATCTCTCTGATGGGCATTTAGAAAAATCTGGATTACAGCAGAGCTTTAAATATGCTCAAACACGATGATGATGATGATGATGGATGAAGGTTTAAGTTGACAGATGTAATTTACAGCCTTCAGCTCAGACTGATCTGCAAACAAAGGTTTGTTTTAAAAAAGATTTCAGACAGGAGTGAGCTGCTAATCCTGCCTCAGAGAGTCGGCCTGTGCCCGTCTTGATCCGTGAATGAGCCGGCGTGATGCTGAAACCATGATGTTGTTGCTGTGCTTCAGCAGCAGCCCTCCTCTCCCTCTCTCTCTCTGCAGGACTCGGAGCGTGTCGCCGTTAAAGGAGAACAAAACACAGCAGGACTCGAGGAATGTGCTCCAGACTGCAGAAACTCGGTGACTGATGAGTCTGGATCCCCCTTCACAGACGCACTCTCGGACCCTCTCCTCCTGGACTCACTTTGTTTGACGCAGATTTAGAAACTTCTGCTGATGTTTGGCTTTAGAAAGTTTGTTACTGTTGATGCCTGACAAATTCAAGAAACCCTCAACACAGCTGCTCTCAAAGAAAAACCCACTGTTGTCACGGTTACAGCTCTGAACAGTAACAAGACTGGAACAAAAATTCTTGGTTAATATATACGTATATATTTATATTTGGTCAAGGTCTTTTTATTGTTTTTTAACAATTACATATAATATACAGTAAAATATACACTAGCTATATTTTTTAATTTTACTTATTTATTATTAATATTAATTTGTATTTTTTATTTATATCTGCAAATTGTTTTTACTTTTTGATATCCTGTGGTTTTTTTTTTTTTTACCTGTGCACTATGCAATGCTGCTGGAATCTTAATTTCCCTGAAGGAGTCTTCCCAAGGGATTAATAAAGTTCTTTCTAATCTAATCTTAATCTATTTTTATCTAATCTAATCTAAAAACAAACATATGAAATCGCTGATGTCTCATTTTTTAACAGTGAGCTCCAACAGAAGCCCTTTCCGATTGTACCTTACAGACTTAGTAAGTGAAGAAGTTAAAAAAAAAAATGAGAAGAAAAATTAAAACACATAAATAGATAAATAAATAAAATAAATAAAATAAATAATACAAATAAATTAATTAATAAAAAATAAGACAATACCTAGAATGTCATTGTGTCATCAGCTCTAATTTATAATATCCTTAGCATCCATTTTTCCCTTAGAACTTAAGACATGTTGCCAGATAGCATTACATTTGTGGACACTGTTTTCTCAAATGTAAAATGATGGAAAACATCATTTACTTTTAAGATTTAAAAGTTGGTGAGTATTTCTCTTTCCATTTAAACAGTATCAGTCGAAGTTTAAGGAGAGAGCCGAAGGCTTTTGTCATTTTTGCCTGACCGCTGAGATGCAGATCAGTTTTATAAATCTGACTTACTGGGCTGACACTAATGCTAGCATTCGTATAGTTTAGTGGTTCTCAACCTTTTTGGGGTCCTGGACCCCCTGCATATATTTGATGGGAAGGGGGCTGTCCATTATCTTCTTCTTCTTCTTCCTCTTCTTTTTGTAACTGTGCTTATCTTCTTATTCTTTGTTTGTTTGTAACACTCACTTAATTTCAACTAACCTGAACCTTGCAAGTTAATGAGTTTTCCCACAACACCTTCCTGCAGGTGATTCACAGTAAATCATTATTATGAAATGCATGGTGTATGCCCACTGAAACAGCAGGGGGCTCATATTTTGAAAAGGATGTAGATCATGTTAAGTTTATATTACACAATCTAAAAAATAAATTACACCTGTGAAACAGATGTAATTAATAAAAAAAAGTCTTATTATCCTCTGAAGTTTAGGTAGACAAATCTCTCAGTCACATTTGAGAAAAATTATCCTATTTTTAAAAATGTTATAGGGTGTTTTTTAAAATATATGTTATTTTTGGGGACCCCTTGCAATTACACCGCGGACCACTAGAAGCCCACAGATCCCTGGTTGAAAAACACTGGTCTAGTAAACTTATTAAAAACATGGCTGTGTCTTTATCCAATTAACAATCAGTGTGAGCCAAACACTAAAGATAAACCTTCATTCAGCTCTGATTTGGCTCTGAGCGACCTGAATCCGCAAACTTTTGAAACCAGGGTCCAGAGCGAAAAGTTTTGAAAGCGTTTTGGTATCCATCTGAATGTAAACAAGAATCAGTACTCTTTCAGATGAAGGTTGTGTGCGCACCTAGGAACAACAACAACTACCTATCAACATGTGGACTGCTAACTCAGTTTGTTATCCAGACAAGAAGCTCCTGCGTCTTTGTGCGTCCACTTGCCATTTTTTGTTTGTGTAAAGTTTGTCTTCACTGGAAAGCTTATGTTTGCTGTAGCACCGCTGTTTCACTACAGACCTACATCGCCAACTACTGGCCTGGCATGCACGCTACAGCGTTTTCAGTCGTTCTCACAGATCCCTGTGAACGCGGAGTGCTTTTAAAAAAGCGAAGGAAAAACCTTTCACTTTCTGGTGACAACATTGTCATGTGAACGGACTGAGCTACACTCTGCCCTCACTGAGGAGGAGCTCAGACACAGACTGTAATGGAGGACAAAGTGTCTCAGACCAAAACAGAAGAGAGCCGAGCTGAGTCTGTCAGTCAGTCCAGCCTTCTGACCTTATTCTGTAGGCTTCAGAAGTCTGACCTCAGATTTCCTTTTCCATTCCCTGTTATCTTTTTAAAGATAAGAGGCTAAAGCGTATCAGTCTGAAACTGCAGAAACATAACGAGAATGGAATTCAAACCCTGTTTGTTTTCTTTACATTCATATAGCAGAGAGGGAGAGAGTGGACCCACAGGTCTGCAGAGGACAGCGAGTTCATCCAGGGTTTACAGGACGTGCCCGTAAGTCCACAGGATTGGACAAACACACATTAACTATAAGGCACATTAATATTTAACGGCTTATGAAACATTTCAGTGCCGTTTGAGGTGAAGAATTAAGCTACACTGGAATTCTGTGTTTAGGTCTGCAACACTAAGATAATCAAGATGTAAAACTCAAACCTTCAGCTGCACATAGAGGTGCACGGAGGATTATTTTGACAGGCCAGCATGAAGTAAGCACCTTGCTGGTTCCCTCAAGATCCTTTTTGAATTGATAAGTTTATCAAAATACCCGACTATGAATGACTCCTTGGCTTGAATTCAAACTTATTTCCTAAATGTACCAACTTCTTAGTTAGACAAAATATTTAATTGTGTTTTATTTTATGCATGCAACTGTAAAATACATAGTTCAGGACAAAGAAAACAGTTTAATAAGAAATAGGAAGTTACCATAGAGACTCGTTATGTTTCTGGTCTGTTTCGTACAGGCCAGGTTTTTTTCAACCTCAATCGTGTACGATGGCGAGTTGAGGACGGACATCATCATCCTCATCAGAATTCAACCCATTATCACCAGTGCGGTAGGAGATGGGGACGTCTTCTTTTCCCCCCAAAAAGACTGAACTTGAAGACTGTTGTTCTATTACAGTCTCCTGAGTTTTATTAAATATTGTGGTCAGTTGTTTTTATTTCCTCTTTCTGAGTTTAGTTTCTCTTCTGATTTAGAATTTGCTCTAAATTATCTCATGTTAGTTACAGGTTTATGCTAATGGTTATTTTTAAGTAAACATTTTCTACATAAAGCCTTTGGGAGTTTTCAGTGGTGTTTTTGATTATTGTTCTTAATAAGATATGAGAGGGAAAAGCTAAGGACACTTCTTGTTCAGCGTGGAAATCTTAAAAAATGATTTTTGCAGCGTCATCTGCAAGAATAAAAAGCTACTGTCGAGCTATAATGGGACTGCAACATGATGTTTCAACTTAGAAGCCACAACTTCTATCTCAAGCTGTTAACGAGGATTTTCTGTTAACATTAACAATCAAAAACACAAAATCATTAACACAAAAATCAAAACACATGTAGACCATGCCTTGTCAAGAAAAAAAGTCATGGGATCATCCTCTAAAATGTACAGCAGGTGAACTATGGAGGGTTATTTGGGTCATCTAATGCCTTTGATATTTTAGTGAGCTTGTTTGAGAAGAATCTTCACAATCACTCCCACAGTTTTTGGGTGAAATAGTTGAAGATCAAGACTTCTCTGAAGATCTGACCACACGTGTTAACTATTGAATGACGGGTGTTGGAGATTTCAGGAGGCCACAGAGCAGCGAGGGCTTCAGTTTCGCCACATCCTGCACTTATTTCTCTCCCTGTGGTCGCAACACAGCCCAACATGCAGAGGGATACGAGGGCCTTTTCATGCAGCTTCTAATATCAATTAATTATTATTAAAGACCTGTGGTTTCAATAATGTGCTTCCACAAATGATAGCCTTGTTTGCTCCTTGGTCAGAGGAGTCATTTGTTAAAATTATTCTTATAAATCACTGCGATGTTATCAAACTCTCATTTCTACCAAACCCTTTCCAAGATCTTCCGTCATAGCATGTTAAGACAAAAGTCTGTGCTCATTTATGACTTGTTCTTTTTAATTAAACTCAGAATAATTAGAAATTTGTGTGACAAATACAAACAAAACAAAACAAGTTTCAAACTAAATATTAGGGCTGGTTAACTTGGGTCATTTCAGGTTTCTGAATAAACAGCTGATTCTTTTAATTTCACACCTCTGTTTGTTTCAGGGACTTTGGATTTGAGCTCTCCCTCCTCATCCCTCACCGCCACCGCCACCGCCGCCGCCGCCGCCGCCGCCGCCCCCTGATCCCAATCAGAGAGGTGAGCGAGAGGGAGTGTCGGCTTTCAGGGTCGTAAAACTTTGGCTAATTCTAAGTGTGGGTGTGCGGGGAGCCGCCTCAGTCATTTCAAAGACGGCGACTAAAACCAAAAACGTCTGTTTGACCCCCCCCGAGCCTCCCCATCATGTGTCAAATGGATTGTTTGACCCCCGTGACCCCGCTGCAGAGTTAAAGCCTAAATGTTTCTGATTCCTGACAGGCTTCACTTCAGAGTTCAAGGTTAAACACAAACAAGAGCATTAGTGGCAGCAAGAATGTGATTTATTTTGTGTTACTGAGCAGCTTGAAACCATTAATACAAACTTTTTATGCTGATCACTCAATTTGGAATCACAATAAACAGTCTAACCATTAAATATGAACAGATTCAAACACATTTCAATGTACTTTTTAAATCTATAAGGACAAAACCAAATCTTTTAAGTTTATAAATGCAGATTAAAACTTAAAAAAATTAACTTTACACCTGTGTGTCAGTTATTTTATACCTTTGATAATCAGCTCCAAACTTTATGATTCCTACTTTTTTTTAACAAAAAAATCTAACAAAAGTGCTTAAAATGTTCATCTTTTAATAGAAAACTGCTTGATTGTAGGGGAATATCTTCCCTTTTTAGTATTTGAAGGACCTAAAATCT
The DNA here is from genome assembly GCA_037902135.1 of Cetoscarus ocellatus. Classification (NCBI taxonomy): domain Eukaryota; kingdom Metazoa; phylum Chordata; class Actinopteri; order Labriformes; family Labridae; genus Cetoscarus; species Cetoscarus ocellatus. The sequence continues at coordinate 138,884 of JBAMNC010001269.1, read as the reverse complement.
TTGACATCTCAAAAGAAATCGAATTTTAAATAAGTTATAAATGTTTTTTCACAAACCAGTCTTAAATTTCAGGTCTTTTTCAAACCTATATAAACTGGGGGAGTTCTTCTGATACACGTTCAGTTCTCGGCTCAGTTTGTCTGAATATATAAACACTGCAATTGATCCTTGATGTGGTAAACAACAGTGCTTTGCCCAAAAGAGGTGGTCTCTGCTTGATTTCAACTGGCCCCTGGAACAGTATGGACTCATGGACTGATTCAAGAAATGTAGCACAGCATTAGCCCCCTTAGGACACACAGTTAAGATGCTAGCATGCCAGCATTCGATCATTAAACAGCTGATCCGTAGCTAACCTGCCACTGCTGACACACAGCTGAGTACCTCTACAGCTGCCATTGGCTAAATGCAGTCAGACAGCATCACTTCAGCTGCTCGAGCCTGCCTACTCTCCGCTGCTCCCTCTACAAACTGCTTTGCAACCCTCCTCCAGCTGGAGTGCTTGCCAGCCAATCACATGGCTGACACATAGAGGCCGACAAAGACACTCACACCCAAAGGCAATTTTGAGCCACATATTAAGATAAGATAAGATATTCCTTTATTAGTCCCACAGTGGGAAATTCCAAATATTAACCTAACAAGGAGTGTTTTTGTTCTGTGGGAAGAGAGCAAGGTACCTGAAGAGCACATGCAAACTATGATGGGGATTTGAACCAGCAACCCTTTTGCTGTGAGCCCTGAGGACAACCTGCTGCTCCACCGTGCAGCTCCCTCCTTAAATACAGGCAAAATTTGTTTTTGACTTCTGAGTGTGAAAACTACACAGAATCAAAATACAACACTGTAAGTGATTTTTGTAAATGTGAGAGTATTTTACTGTGATATCTACAGCTGCCTACTGTAAAAGGTCAGTACAGCAAGATACTGTGTATGGTAGTAGATTATAAAAAGCATACTGATTCCTGTATACTTTACCGTAATATTTACAGTTACCTACTTTAAAATGTCTATACAGTAAATAACTGAAAAGGGCAACAGACTAACATGGCTTCAGTCTACTCAGTTGTTAACATTTGTTATGCTTTGGCACCACACAAATGAAAATTAGTTGATTTAGTGTTTAAGTGAAAAAAATGTCCCCTAGAAAAAAATGCAAGATTCCTGTTAGTAAATGTTTCACCCTTTTGAAACAAACGCTTGAGAAAAGTATTTGATGCCACTGAAATGTATGTATGGGATTTTTTTTTCTTTACAACTATATATTGCTATAAATGATCATTTAGGTATAGTAAAATAAATTATAATACAGCATGTTCACTGAAATTTCAAATGCATTACAGACATTGAATAATAAACTGCAATATTACTGTAAATGAAAATACAGTATGGATGCTGTTTTTGAAAATCCAGTTACACTGTTAATTAAAATAGAGCAATGCTACTGTAAAATACATTTACAGTAACTTACAGAAACCTGCTTACAGTGAAGATGAGGCACTCAAACAGGGTGTGTTTTATTCTTTTTAAACAATATTTTTGATTGATTTTTTACTGAACAAAGGGATGAATTAATGACTTTATGCAAAAAAAGAGCAGAATTAACAGAAAGAAGTCAGTCAATCAGCCCGTCCCATCCCAGGAAACAAGTAAATATTAATATCAGTACAAAAATGAAAATATCAAGTATGTCCAAATAAATTTCACACTTAGGACTTCATCAGAAAAACAGCAAATAGGAAAAGAGAGTATTAAGGATGTTAAAATAAAATCATGAGCTTAAAGTGCAGCTAATATAGAATTAAGCTGAATGAAAGAAACATGAATGTCAGAGTCAGTTTGAGTGCAAAAAGAAACCACAGGAGACACGTGAAGAAGGGCAGAAAATAAGAAATAAGGGACAAAACGAAGAATTTAGAGAGAGAGCTGCAATCGTCTGAACAGGTGAGGACCCCCTGACTCTCGAAGCATTTGTCCTGACTACTCTCATACAGTAAAAGCAAAGGAAAAGTAAGAGGCTGATGTAGAGTACAGAGTAAAATGATTCTGAAGATGATGGGCAGTGAAGGGTTTTAATCAAACTTTGGCGTCTGCAGTGAATCCTAAAGCAGGTGAGCCACACTAACACCAGTTTTACTGTCAGGATTCTGAGCTTCCACATGAAAGCATCTCCAATAGAGAAGGGCAGAATTAAAAGAATGTAAAAAATGCAATATATCCTTGAAAACACAGGGGAGGGAAAGAGGAACGGACTCATAAAACAGAAAAAATCAGGAGAAATACCAGAAATACCTGAAGGTATTGACTTTGACTGCTGCAGAGTTTGAGCGTGACACCTCAGTTAATGAAGCTGCAGGCTCTGAGAGCCGGGGCTAAAACTTTAAAATGATCCAATGAAAATCAATGTTGTCGATGCACGACTGACTCCTAATAACATCAAGATACTGGTCAGTATCTGCTCTCACCTGAAGAGCAAAAATCTTTCTCTAATTTGACAACTTCATTTGTTTTTCGAAGACTCAGAGAAACGTGTGTCCCTCTCTGACCTCTCCAAAGGCTCTGTCATCTTCACACCTCAAATGTTCACATTATTCCACGAGGCCGCAATATTTGTGTCAAATCACGATGCAGTACAATATATACGCTCCTGTCTCCTGCTGAGTCTGCGGCCTATGAACCGTAGTTCAGCTCTACATGTACTCAAATTTGGAGTTCATGTACTTCATATTGGTCAACTAGTGCACGAGTAGACTTTAAGCAAAATCATCTACTAGTAGACAATTTTGCGTTACCAGTACCTCTAGTTGACCTAAAAAAAGTTACAGTAAAAACTCAATGCTTTACTAATAGTACTAGTAACTCAAAATTGTCTACTCGTAGATGATTTTGCTTCACTGTAAGGTCTACTTGCATGCTAGTAAACTAAAAATCTTACTAGTAAAACAAAAGTTTTGTTTACTTGTACTACTAGTAAACTCAAAATGTCTTACTAATAGTACTAGTAAAGCCAAAAATCAATGGGAAGCCTGAATTTGCTTTTCCCCACCCCCTTATTAGCAAATAAGGCTAACTAGTAGTACTAGTTACACTTTTGCTTCTCTAGTCTACTCGTGCACTAGTTGACTAAAATTGAGTACATGTACTCCAAATTTGAGTACTAGTAGAGCTGAACTATGCTTGATATCACAGATATCAGTTTTATGCCAAAACAGCTTTCTCAAGCGCTGATGCCATCTTTTAAACCTTCTCGTCTGGGCCTGAGTGTCTTGCTCATGGACACATCGACATGTGGGTGCAGGAGGAAGGCTCAAATCCTCGGCTTTCGGACTAACAGACTAAGACACAGATGCCTCCTGAGTGCCCTTAACTGACAGGATCTGATCAAGTTCACCAGCTTTGTGTTTGAATAAAATCTAAATGAGTTATTTGCTAAAATGGGTTAAACTGTAACACCGGTGTGACTTGTGGTTAAAACAAATGAAACTGAAAATGAAACAGCTTTTGCAAAGAAATTTGAAACAACGCTTATATGTGATGGATATATTTGCATGCTTTTAACAGTTCATATTTATTGTTTCATGTGAATCAGTTAATAAATTATAAATATTTGAGGGCAGTGTACAAAATTCAAACTAGAGCTCCTCTTAAACTTCCTCCACTGATTCCTCTTGTTCAAACTGGAGGTGATAATTAGACAAATGTGGAAGTCTTTGTGCAGTGATTGATGAACTTGCTCAACCTACTGGTCACACTGGCAGGTTAGTAGTGACAATAATTTGTGACAGTAAAAATCCCAGTTTTGTGAACTTTTTTGACAACTTCACATGTGAAACTGAAACTGGAAACTTTTGTTTCTCAATCCACACTTTCCTGCGTGTGGATATTGCCTGAATTAAAAGCTATGAAACCAATTTAAAAGCTGTCAATCAAAACAAAATCTTTATAGAAGAAAAGGTGAGCTGGGTTAGGGTCACTGAGCTGGTCATTCAGATTAAAGTTTTCTTGGCCAGAGCAGCAGCTCCTGCAGGTTCTTGGTCACAACAAAGTCCAACACATTGACCTTGTTACATGATAATGATGGCGATGGCGATGGCAGCGGCGGCGGCGGCGGCGGCGGCGGCGTTGCTGTAGGTGGTTTGTTGTCAGAATGGAGCCGCTCCGTGCACAGACATGTTCCCGTGAATTCCTCTTTCAGATCCTCGTGCACCGCAGATCCTGTCATCGCCGTAACATGGAGTGAAGATTTGTCCATACATGTGATCCAGGGACCCCCCCCAACCCGCCCCCCCTCTCCAACACACACCTTTATGACATGCTCTTCATGAAGAAGAAGAGGCCGCGATGCCTTCAGGGTCTGTGGGAGCTTCACGCTGAATTCTTGCACTCTCAGCAGAAAGTGACAGAGAGATTTTCCTCCGGGGAGTTTTTTGTTCTCTCGTTTTGAAACACTGTCACGGAGTCTCCTGACAGGACTTCGACTGTTTGCTCTGGATTACACGTGAACATGTGAGCGAACCTCCTCCTGAACAAACCGTGACCTTCTAAATTTTCATTTTAACGCCCTCGGAAAGACATTTACAAGTTATCAAACGGGTAACGATAAATTCAGCCTGCAGAAAATCCTGGACACCCATTTTTTGTGTCCACTGTCTAAGCTAACTCATATCCTCCTGCAGCTCTCTCCATCACATCCTAAAGATTAAACATGGCTCCTTGAAGCGTTTTGTTTGGTAGTAAAGGATAAGTGCGAGGCAGGTGTTACATCTTGTTAAGTGATTCAGCTGTGTGCCTCGCGGTCATGAATAAAATCCTCTTCTAAATCATTTGAGGAAACACATTTATTCATTTACTTGACAAGAGCAGGATGAGAAGATTGATGTCAAAGTCTGAAGCCTTCATGCTCAAAATGAAGCTATCACCAACAGCTGGATGGTTTAGCTAGGATAAAGGAAAGGAAACAAGGGAAGGGGGCTCCCCGAGCTCCATATTAAGGCAGCAGATTCTACCTTAATGGGTTATTTAACCACCTCCAATGTTCAGGGCTCGGTTGCTGAATGAATGGATTTCTTTCAGTTCTGCAACAAAATGTTCGTTTTTTTGAGTGAAAATTAAACAAAATTTAGATATTTAGCACTTGACCCAGTTTTCTGAGGAATAAGAGATACATTTTTATCATCAAATTTATTTCCTTCAACTTAATTATGATTGTTGGAGGATGTGAAAATATGTGAAAAGATTTTTTCTTCCTCCGATGTTTGCTCTTACTGTGTTAGATTTCTGAGGAGCAACGATTCACTTCTGATTTTTTTAGTTTTCAACAATTATATTCAAGCACAACAGCGCCACCCAGTAGAAACATATTGGTGTTACAAACGATATTCAGAGAGGTGAATAAGGAAAAACAGACAAAAATAGGCTTCCTGAGTTTTGAATACAGTGCTATGGTGGCAAAAAGTCAACCACATGGCTACAATGCCAGTCAAAGGGTTAAGATAAGAAATCTCTTTTTTAAGGGAGACTTGACCAAGAAAAGCAGCAACACACAGTCACAACAACCAACATTCATACAGAACGTATCAAGAATATGGACCAATCACAGTCAGTCATCAGTGAAGACAGCTGCACAGTCAAAGCCTGGATTCAAGATTTTCACAGAGGATTTAAAAACATTCAGGGTGACTTAAAATCAGTCTGAAGACTGATCTACATAAAGGGAGCAGAAAACCAAAAAGATTACTTTCTCTTGTCACTTCAGACTTTGTGTATGTGCCCTGCTTTAAACAGCCTGTTCTGAGCAGGGCTGAAACAGAGGGGTTTGTAAATATGCCAAAATCAAACATGTGAGAGGATTTTATGGCAAGGAACTATGGAGCTACATCCAGGCCAATGTTGTAACTTGAAAATTTAAAAAAGATTAAAAAATAGAATAAAATTTAAAATTTATATGTTCGTTCTTGGATAATAAAAAAATGAAACATTAAATTGAATTAAAAATAAGTTTAAGAGAATTTGTGCAGGCAAAGAAAAAAAAAGAAATCTAAAACCGAAAGATTCAAATATGAAAATATAAATCCTGCAACTGAAAAAATGACACATCACATATTAAAATATATTTCAGAGTAAAAAACAAAAATGAAATGTTTCTTAAAAAGCTGAATGAAAAGTATATTCTAATTATTCTTTCAGTTTCAAGTTTCATTTTTTCAACCTTTTTTTAATATTTAAATTACAACACTTTTGGCCTGGATTTAGCTCCACGAAGACATTCTTACATTTGCTCTGGGACGTCTTGGACCAGAGTAAACTTGCTGAAAAGGAGTGTTAGTGGGAGCTTTTGCTTCTATTTGCATGATTTTAAATGTAATGACGGTGGATCCCGAACACAAAAACTGATGAATCACAGGATTTCACCAAAGTCTAAAGACGGCTTTAGCTCAGAAAGTTGTGATTCACGGTAAAACCCTCCCCAAAGTAAGTCAACATAATGAGCTAAAATACTTAACGAGGGATGAGTCCTCCTCTGGGATCACAATCACATTAACGTGGATCATCTCTGAGTCACCGAGAGGGTTCGGGTCTTCAGTCTGACGCCTGCCCCGGCACAGATAAGGGATCAGCTGGTTTACTTCACCTTCAGCTGCCTGTTTCTGATTCTCAGACGATAAACCGGATCAGAGCCTCATGGGGACGATAAGGAGGGATCTCCTCTGTGTTACTGTGGGATCTCCTTTGTCCTGTTTGTGTCCATCAGAGCAGCACACCCCTTAAATTAAACCTTATCTGTCCCGTCCTGTAAACACGCTCCCATGACGGACTTCCTATCACGACAGGACCCACTTAGACTCTGTTTACTGTTTTGTTTGGGTTTTTATCAGTTTAGATTTTTCAGTTTGGATGAAAAACTTTGTAAAGACTGACCAGCACAGACTCATATTTAGTGAGAGCATTGTGCCCAGTCTGTGGTCTGTGGTACTTCTGCTATCCAGTATTTTGTTTTTTACAGAGCCACAACACAAGAGTGCAGATTATAATGCTGAGTGACATTTAATAAGCAGTATGGTTTGCTTTTCAGAGATTATCTCGTGTTGAACTTATTGTTATTCATGTACTTTTAATTTGTTTTCAGCTGTAACTGTTTAACAACCTTGTTTGATTAATTCATTACTCTCGTCCATCCATCACCCATCCAACCATCTATTTTTCCAATCAACCATTCAACAGTTGTTCTACTAACAGGTCAGTCTAGATATCCATCTATCAATCTGCCCATCTAATGTAAGAATAAGGGTTGGATAAGTGGATGGGAAATCGATGGATGGGTTGATCAATCAATAGGCCTGTTGATAGAACTCTGGGTAGCAGACAACTGGACTTGAGTCGACTTGAGTCGTTAATTTGATGACTGCAACTCGAATTGGACTTGGGAGGTAAAAACTCCAGACTCGACTCACCTTGAGACAACATGAGACAAAACTGAATCTTGAAAAAACATCAGAAAGGCAGTTTGAGCCTGCAATTTAAATGTTATAAAATGTCCCAAAGAAACATATTTTTCTTGCATCAAACATGCCATTTCTTTAATGTAATGTAGCCTTTCCCATCTACCAAGGTCTAAATGATCAGACATGTAATATAATGGATAAATGAACAGCTTCATGCTGGTTTAATCCATGTAGACTAGTCTGCATGCTCTTTTTTGACAATGTCCTTAGGAAGATAAGGTTTCTCTCTTCAAGATATAAACCTGAGAGCTTTTTGGGTGGGCTGGGGAACAATGGTGAGGGACTCGACTTGACATAACCTGTGACTCAGCTTGGCCTGACAACCTGTGGCTGACTCGACTTGACATTACCTTGTAACTCGACTTGACAACTTGGGACGTGCTTTAGACTTGGGCCAAATGACTTGACACTCGGTCGGAGGGACTTAGGCAATCCTCTGCCATCCACCCACCAAACTCACCAGGTGTTCATCTATTGTTCTAAAACTATATCAATTCATCTATTATCCATCCATTCTCCTGTCCATTTTTCAACTTTCCATCTATCAACACACCAATGAAATGTTCTAACGTTTGTCCATCCATCTATTCATCAATCCATCCATCATGCAGTCTCACCCTGTATCCAGCCCTTGTTGTAACAAGATATCAGTCCATACATCCTTCCATCCAACCATCCATCCGTTATTCTGATGCCGGATGGATGTTTCAGGCAGCTGCTGAGAGGGAGAAGTCTTAGTCCTGCTGACTTTTAGTTTGTTCATAGAAGTGCTTGATCAGCAGAAGAGACATGATAACAAACTACAGGGCAGATAAAACTACAGAAGCATGAACACTAACAGGAGGACCACTGAAGCCCTGGTTGTGACCCATCACTTCACTTTCACCCTCTGGCTCTTGATTGGCTTACAGAAGCATCAAACCACCAGGCTGCAGATCTGGTTAGCTGGGGAGAGTGTGAGGCCGATTTATAATTTAATCAGCGTTCCTTCATCCAGCTGAATGATCTGATTTCGAGGATGAATCAGAGCGAGGCTGTGGACTCTCTCTCACTAACAAAAGCATCTGATTAACTTCCTGAGAGAGGGCTGCGTGTGCCTTCAGCCCTCGTCCGCCCCGTTGTGTCTCACAGCTGTGACCTACATCCACTCGATGGGAACCCGGCCGCTCTGATGTCACCTTGGCTCTCACGGTTCTCCAGCCAATCAAAGCTCCAGAAGACCTGGACATGATGGGACCGAACAGATATAAGAACCAGTGGACTCGTGTTTATAAATATCCAAACATCTCTGAGGTAGCCCCGCCTCCTCTGCCGTTTAAAGCACCACGCTGCCCTGAATGCCGCAGACACGAAGGCCTGTCTGGGCCTGTGTAATCACTCGGCCCTTTGTCAACACGCAGAGAGACCGTGGACGAACCGCAGATTAGACTTTCAGAGAGATGACCAGCAGACAAAACAAGGCCGTCATCACAGCTGCAGGTTAACACACCGCTGGAAAAGTCATTCTTCATGTTTCTAGGCTGACAGATAATCACACTGTTTACAAAAACATGTCAGGACAACCATGACCCTCTGCTGATTATGTGAATTTAACTGTGGAAAAATATTCAAGCTATGTCAAGACTCACAGAAGATCCTGGAAACAAAGCGTTTAACTGTTTCTTCAGTGAGGACCAAACTCAGTTTAAGAGATGTTCAGTTTGTTTACATCCCGCAGCAGCCTGGAGAGGCCACTAGAGGCAGTCACGTCCTCCATGCTCATCTTTACAGCAGAAATAACCATGTTTACAGCCTGGTCCAAACAATAATTTCACAAGGTTTGAGGGTGTTGATCCTGCTCCTCTGAGGATGAACCCTGTGGTCCACAGTGAGTGTTGTTGTGAAGATCAGGATTTGAGGCCTAATAACAACACACCTTTCACTGTACCCCTCACAATCATAGAGCCATGTTCCCCATCCTTCTCTTCGCTGCCACGGGGAACATCGAGGCAAATTACCATCACTCACATACTCAGTCCCATTCAGGCTGCATTTAGCTATCTGCTAATGCACACTGTATCTGTATTTTATAATGTTAAAAAGTTCAGTACCCATCTGTACAGCTCATTCACTGCACCTTTTATCTATTGTTGGGTTGTGTTTTTGTTCTTTTTTTTTGCCTATTTTATAGTTTGCATACGTTTGATACATAACCAAGTAGGGCTGAATGATTTTAGGAAAATATCAAAGTGCGATTTTTCTGGCAGATGTTGTGATTCAATGTTGTGATTTTCTTCAAATCAAGCTTCAGTGCAATATTCACTATGTTTACATTATAGAAAACAGTAAGGAAATCAATGATCAGAAGGACATAATACATTATTCATCATCTAATATTGATGATAAATAATCTGTTTTCATTATTTAAGGGATACTCCAACTTCTGCTCCTAAACAGAGGCTTTGTGTTGTTGACTTGCTTACCAGCACTTCCGTAAATGCAAACTGTCTTCAAATATGTAAAATATTATTTTTAAAATAGTTGACACAACAGATCCTGGGTCAGTCAGGAGCACTGCAAAAAAATTTGCAGCTTTGGCGATCACATGATTTGGATTCCGATCCGAAAACTATAAATCTTTTACCCCAATACCCTGGTCAATTTTTGCACTTTTTTCTACCTAATTTTATACTTAACTTTATTTTTCCTGACCCTTATTTTTATTTTTATTCCAATTATGTGTTGACCAATTTACTAAGTCATATTCCTTGTATATGCAAATGAACTTGGTGATAAATACCAATTCTGATTCTGATGTGACTCCAACACAAAGACTAAACCCTTGACAGAGGTCCAGCCCACAAAGGGACAGGAAAAGACTCATCTGGAAAAAACATACAAAATAAAGTAACTGTTTGGCCAACTAAAAGTCAGAAAACTCTTTTATTCTAGATCTTTGTAACCTAAACTCTTTCAACAGGCTCCACAACACTTTACACCAAAACCTCTCTGACACGGTCAAACTATTCCCAACATTTACCGTCCTGGTGCAAACTTCTACTGCTCTGTCCTGAAAGCTCCTGTTTTTCCTTTTCACCTGGAAACAGGACATTCCTTTGGAGAGCATGCATGCCATCGTTACCAAATAACATGAGACAGAAGAAGAAGAAGAGGATATGAAGAAGACTAGAAAAGCACTCAGAGAGTGCAGACCTCCACCAATCAGCTCAGTTCAGCAGTGGCATTACCACAGCCCCTGTAAAAGATACAACTCTCGATCACCAGATCCAGAACAGAGCCAGGATCCCGACCAAACTTGGCACATACATGGAGGTTGTTATCCTGTATGAACACAACAAGTTTTGGGAACATCACTGAATGTTTTGATTTTATAAGAATTATTGAATATTGTCAATGGGATTTCCCATTATAAAGTTCAATGTTTTTTGTGACGTCAATCTGGATCAAATCCAGACGAAATTTACCTTGATGATAGAGACATGGACCCCAAATTATCCTGTAACACTGAAAGCGAATCCATTAAAAATGGCAGAGATAAGATTTTTTGAAATCCTGCCCAATGTTAACTTGTGGGATTTTTATATATATATATGTATCAACACCAAAATTTAGTCATTTCTAAGTTGTCCTGTAAATTTCAGCACAATCTGTCCAGTAGTTTTTGCACAATCTTTCTAACAAACAAACATACGCCGTCAAAAACAGAACCTCCTTGGCGGAGGTAATGAAGGCCAATTCATGCTCCAAAGCCTCGAGGACTGGATCATATTCAACAGATCAATGAAGGTGAATCATCTGCAGAAACCAAAGTGAGAGAAAAGAGCCACCACAAGTGACTGACGTGACTTCAGTGGCGCATGCTGACGCCGTCATGCCGGGCCATATGGACGACCCTCTCCCTCTTTTATGGTGTTGTTGACAAAATGCCTTTAAGACCCGTTATTACTGCTTCCTGCCCCGCAGACAGAGGAACTCGGCAACCTTCAGATTCTTTCTCCTCCCTCCTCCTCCTCCCCTCGGATCAGACCTGAAGCAAAACCAAAACACTGGCCTGTCACGCTGCAGAGAGAGAGAGGGGGAGGCTGCAGAGTCATGAGTGCTGAGCTGACAGAAATAAAAGTGATGATGGTCTTTCTTTTCAGAGCAAGAGCAGCTCAATGGTTAATTACAGAGACAGGTCAGCTCCTCAGCCTGTGGAAAAACATCTATTTACTTCATTAAAGCATTAAAGCCCTCGGTGCTGCAGATTCTGAGGAGATGTGCATGTTTGGGGGGCCGAGTTAGGGCTGGAGAGGATGGACCAAAAAGTCAAGTTCATATTTTTAAAAGCAAACTCAAGACCTTCCTTTTTGGTCTGATTTTTAGCTGATTCTATTTATTATTATTATTTCATCTTATTTATTTTAAGCCTTTTAATCTGTTTTGTTTCTCCATTTCAGTTCAGATTTATTGTTAAATTAATCAATGAATTTATTTTTCCCTGTGTTTTTTTAATCTAATTTCTTATCGTGATTTTTTGTCATTTTAGTCTTAGCTCCTGTGTTTCCTCAATTTTAATTCAAGATAGCGTTTCCTCAGACCTCTTATTCTGTTTTCTGTTAGAATCTCCTCTTAATGTCTGTGTGTGTGCTGGCTGTGGATCACAAGGGTGGGTAGGATCTGTATTTTCATTCATTCATTCTTCTACTTTTCATTTTTTAAAATTTTTCTTTCTTATGTAATAACTTTGTGCTACAAGACTGTGTATGAAAAGTGTTATACAAATAAAGTTTGATTAATTGATTGATGAAAAGTGATGTCTAGATGAGCTGGAATGAGAGAATATTGAATATATGGAACAATGGAGAGACAATAAAAACACAGAGCAAACTCCACACGGACGACAGCTATGTCACAGAAGATCATTTAACTGTTTCTTCGGCGAGGACCAAACTCAGTTTAAGAGATGTTCAGCTTGTTTACATCCCGCAGCAGCCTGGAGAGACCACTAGAGGCAGTCACGTCCTCCATGTCCATCACTACAGCAGAAACTAGAAAGCATCAGAGAGCGCAAACCTCCACCAAGGTAGTTTACATATTACTGTGACGTCTATAAGCAAGAGTTCATAAAGTTACCATAATAATATGATTCATAGCGCTCAGAATCACGTTGATATCATTATTAGTTAGACAGTTATTGAGAAAAAACTATTTTGCTGATGGCGGTGACCTGGATCACCACCAGCTAATAATAATTTTTTAGTTGGGTCATTACCAACATCTCCTGAATATATCAGCAAAATCTGTCCTGTAGTTTTTGTGTAATCTTGCAAACAAACAAACAAACAAATGTTGGCAAAAAAAATAAACTCTTTGGTGGAGAAAAAAAATTCTTAGATCTGCATCCAGATTCCGATCACCACCAAAATGCAATGACTTCTTCTTTGTGCCATGACCAACATTCACTGTAATTTTCATCCAAGTCTGTTCATTAGTTTTGCAGTTATCCTGCTCACAAACTAACAAACAAATTCACAATGTCACCAAAAATAAATCCTCCTTGGCAGAGATAACTAGAAAGGACTTTGAGAGCGCAAACCTCCACCAAGGTAGCTCACATATTACTGTGACGTCTATAAGCAATAGTTCCATGATAGTTCCCATCATGATATGATTCATGGCCCTGAAAATCCACACCTAGCACTCAGAATCATGTTGATATCATTATTAGTTAGACAGATATTGAGCAAAAATGATCATTTGCTGATGGCGGTGATCTGGATTACCATCAAAATCTAATCATTTTTAAGTTGGGCCATTACCAACATCTCCTGAAAATATCAGCAAAACCTGTCCAGTAGTTTTTGTGTAATCTTGCAAACAAACAAACAAACGTCAGCAAAAACATAAACTCTTTGGCAGCGGTAAAAATGTGACATCCCGCCACCATCAAAATGTAATATCTTCTTCGCTGTGCCATGATCAACATTTACTGTATGTTTAATCCAAATATGTTAATCAGTTTTTCAATTATCCAGCTCACAACCTAACTAATGTAACCAAACCCAAACCCTCTGAAGAAGAGATAAACATGATAAAACACACTTTAAACTCTCCTTAGGCAACAAAACACCAGGATAGAAACTGTGCATCCATATTAAACCACACATATTTATTCATATCTATAAATATCATTCATCTAGAAACACGTTAAAATGGTTTCCAGCCCGTGTCGCCCAGCCCTACCTGGACTTTGTGCGCGTTTGTGCATGAGCGTGTTCGGGGGTCGAGGAGAAACACAGCAGATTCTTTACCAACAGAAACCAGCCTCCGTGTGCAGGACTGAGTCTCTCTGCATGCAGTCACTCACCGGGGCCACCTTGTACCTGCCGGACCCCCTGACCGGGTGACCCAGACCCTGCAGGACCAACATGCAGCAGCAGCAGACGAGCAGCGCGGTCCCCCTCATCCTGATCCTGATCCTGATCCTGGTCCTGATCCCGGTCCACAGCCCCGCAGTCACACGGCCGCAGCTCTTTAAATGCACTCGGATTTCTTTGTTCCCCTAACGCTTTTTTCTCCTCATACACTTTTTTTACAGCCCAGGGCTGATAATACCACCCGCTACCATGTGACTCTTAACCCTTTCTCTGCCGAACCGCACTCAGGAGGATGCATCTGCGTCCCGCTGCAACCTCTGAGTCCCTCAGACAGACGAGAAAGATCAGCAAACAGAGCACAGAGGAAGACTCGACAGAGTCCAAACAGGAACAGCGGAGACAGGCACGCTGCTGTACAAATACAAGAATTTAAGGATTATTATAAGAGCCTTAAAGGACAGCAGCTCAGAGCAGCCAACCTCAAAATACTGAACTTTATTCCAGCCTTTATGAGGAGAGAAACTGCAAGAAAAGACCAGACAGCAGCAGGGAATTCAAGAGAATTAAAGATAATTTAATACAGTTTGATCCACACAGGTTCAGAAATACTGATGTGCAGGAAAAAGGCAAAAAGCAAAATAAAGTTGTAAGAGTCAAAGTGTAAGAATCTTTACAAAAGTGTTAACTACTAAACTTACAAGACATAAACATGCAAAAACTATTATGCAATTGTCTTTCAAGAACTTTTTGAGAAAAAAATGCACATTTTAATCAATACAACTTTATTTATATGGTGCTTTTAATACAACCTCAGTGAGCAAAAATGCTGTACAGATACATAAGTAAGAGAATATAAAAAACTGCAAGAAAAGACAAGGGAGCAGCAAGGAATTTAGGAGAATTATATATATTTTAATGCAGTTTGATCCACACAGATTCAGAAATACTTATGTGCAGGAAAAAGGGTAAAAAAAGCAAAATAAAGTCATACTGGAAAGTTGTTAATGAGAGCTAAAGTATAAAAATCTTTACAAAAGTGTTAACTACTAAACTTACAGGGCAAAAACGTGCAAAAACTATTATGCAATTGTCTTTAATGGCAATTTGAGGAAAAAAATGCACATTTTAATGAATACAACTTTATTTATATAGCACTTTTAAAACAACCTCAGTGAGCCAAAATGCTGTACATAAGAGAATATAAAATAAATTACATCAAAATTTACATGAACGCACAGATAAAACATTATTTTAATTCATAAACTGCAAGAAAACAAAAATGATTGATTATTAACAAAAGATATACATTTATACATACACACATACATATATATCCATACATGCGCACATATACATACATACTTACACATACACACATATGTGCACATACACGTATGTGTACATGCATACATACACGTACATAAATGATGATAATGATTTTACAGGTAGGACATCAAGAGGATTTAGAGACAAATGCACACCAGAGCAGCTGAAGTAAAATAACTGATAAAATTAAGATGACTGATAAAATTTAAAAGAAAAGGTACAAGAGAAAATGCAAAGCAATAAAACCAAGAAACAGAAATAAAAGGAATGCTAAAAATACTTTTAAAACAAATAAATAAATAAATAAATGTTAAAAATTAAAATAAATCTAAAATGATTAAGTGTAAAAAGCTAAAAACATTATATTAAGATATATAGGCAAAGACTAAGACAATATGCTTGGCTCCCCTTCAGAGACGGGACAAAACGTGGGACGGCACCGGTCGGCTATTTGGGGAGCTGCTCCTTATCTGATGGTCCAAACACCAGAAATTCAGAATCAGAACCAGAATGTCTTTATTATAACGAGTACAACAAAACTAAAGTGCCATCCAGTCACTGCATATACTGTAGATATACAACATGCATGAAAACCAAAACAGCCTAATAAGTCCATAAACAAGCAGGAACCATGCCCACACAGCCAAGCCCACATTCTGTCAGTGTGGCCCTGATCCTTAAAGCCTGTTTTCACCTGGATGATGATTTTAGCAGCTCTGACTGTGGAGACTGCTGTGGGATAAAAACTCTTCTTAAATCTGTTGGTCCCTGTTTGGATTGATCTGGACCATCTACCTGAGGACAGCAGCTCAGACAGAGTGAGTGACCTTGAGGATATTTTTGGCGTTGTTGAGGCAGCAGGAAACATGTAGTTGGTCCAGAGTTTGGAGAGAGCAGCCGACGATCTTCTGAAGAGTTTGATGACCCTCTGTCCTCTGGTGAACCACACACACATACAGGACATCAGTAACGTTTCCACGGCGCTTCGGAGGCGTTTGTCCAGCTTCAGTTAGGTAAATACAACGATACGACAAGGATTCCATGAATTTCCATCCTGCTGACATGACGTAAGCCATGTTCAAGCCCAGTTTGCATCACGTTAGCCCTGATTGAGCCCCGTCGCTTGCGTTTTTGTTGCGTTCACTTCCTGTTCTAGATACGTAAGAACAACGCTGTGAAATCGCCTTCAGTCGGGGCACAATCGGATAGGTCCTTGTCAGTCATCCTCAGAAAGCTTTCTGGATTGAGCCACGATCAGCCTGATTGAGCCCCGTTTATGCCACGCTAATACCGTTCGCCTTAGGACTGCATTAGACTTCCACCCTGCTATACTGAGAGTGGCAATTCTCCACGACAGTTTTGAACAGTTCAAAACAATCGGGACCCTTCCCCGTTCCCCGGCGTTCGTCCACGACTGTACAACGCTGATCCAGATCAAGTAGGGGATGCACCATGACCAAAGCACGTTTCATTAGGATTATGACAATCGTGCACACTCGCCATGAGAAACGGGAATGTGTGACTGGGGCTTAAATTAAAAAGTGCTGTCATCATTAAGTCTGGCAGGCACACTAGCCTGTTTTATTTTAGCGTAAAACAGGCTTCATGGATCAGCGGTATAGATGGATGGAAAAAACACGCAAGTCTTAAAAGTCCAAACATAAACTCCCTGGTTGTTGTAACTTTAAATGTGTTTCTATTTTCACCTGAACCGTCGGCACACTGACGTCTTAAATAAGAGGCTGAGGTCCCTCATGTCAGCCTTTAAAGACACATCTGAATTACAGCGTCCTGTCCGCAGATTAACGTCTCACTTTCATTTACAGCTGCTCCCCTCTCTCTGTCATTACGCTCCAGATAACAGGCCCACGCCGAGCTTTCATTCATCTGATCACCGCTGCTCGTTCAGCCCATCCGCAGAGGGCCGACGGCCGTGAGCTCTGCTAAACTCGGCTGTTTTAGAGGATGTAATTACAGAAATGATCTCAAACTGACTCACAGAGGATGGAGGAGGGTCGCAGGCTCTCCCGCTGAGGCCGACTGTGGAGCTCTGTGTGTTTTTGTCAAACAGCTGCAAAAATAAATCAACAGATAATGACCTTCAAAGATCCTCTGTCCTCCATCACCCCCTCTGCTCCACGCAGGGTAGAGAGCGAGTGAGGGGTGAGTACTGAAGGCTGAAATGAAGGAAATGACTTTAATAGTCCGTAAAAAATCAATAAACCAATTCCAATGCAGCTGAGACAGTGTGTAAAACAGAAATAAAACTTAAATGTTTTGCAGATCCTTGTTTATTCAACACAGTGGTGCAGGGATGATGTATTTCTGTAGGCCAACCTGGCAGTTAGCTTTGTGCTGTTCCTGTCGACTAAAAGCTGACTTGGATCATTTTTGATATCAATCTCTGCAGCGAACAAAAAACTATGAACTTTGTGATAATCTTAACAAACAAACCAACTTTTCACAATGTTTTAAGCTTAAGTGTAATCAGCAAGAGTGAAAGCTATGAGTGAGCTACTATGAAACTACAACATGTCCGTTCGATGTAGAAGCAACAACAATATTTACAATGAATGACCACAAGTTTGAGATATTTATATATTTATATTATTAGCAGTGAGTTAGCGACTGTTGTTTTAAACACACAGCAAGGCTTTAAAATTTAAAAGCAGGCAACAAAAGATGAAGTACTACATGCTAACTCACTTTTGTGTTTTCAGGATCGTTCCTACACCACTCTAATGAATATACTACAAAAATGAGATATTAAAAATTCAAGCTTTACTCTTTTTTTGCAAATATTTCCAAAAAAAAAAGCTGGGACAGGAGCAACAAAAGACTGGGAAAGCTGATGAATGCTCAAAAAAACACCTGTTTAACATTCACAGGTGAGCAGGTTAATTGAAAACAGGTGAGTCATGAGTATTAAAGGAGTCTTACTGAAAGGATGGAGCGAGGGTCACCACTGAGTCAGCAAATAGTCCAACAGTTTAATAATGTTTCTCAACATACACTTCAGGAATGTGGGGATTTCATCATGTGCAAAGTCAAAGTAACACTACCAGAGTTAATATTTGTTGGTGTGTATATGGTTTCCACCACTCTCTTTTTGGAGAGTTGGTACATTAACTCTCATCAAGTGTAATTTTTGACTCTTTCCGGAGTTAAAATTGAACACTTATTAACATCCAACAGTCTGACTTTGATCAACACTTCTATGTAGAGTAAGGTGTGCACTCTCTCGGAGTATCTTTTTTAACTACTTAGATGTTAACTCTATATTAACACTGCAGAGTGTAAACATTGCTGTATTCATTTACTGTTAAAGGTGCTGTTGGTAGGATTTTGCTAGCCAATGCTAATTTTTTTGTGTTCCATTTAGATCAAAAGTTGGAATACCTATTGAGATCCCTTTATGAGAGTAGTATAATTGCACTAGTGCGAGATCTCTGCGTTTCCATCTGTCTCTGTTATGAGCTGTAAAAAATTTTCAACCGCTCCAGGTATCTTTGACCAATCAGAAGAGCCCCTGAGGCTCTTAGGCACTTCATCCTTCATCGTGATTGGTTGTAAAGCTCTCCGTTCCCGTGAACACGCACGAGGAAGAAGAAGAACAACAACAAATCTCGTACTATGACAAAAAGCAATAATCCAGCGGGCAGCTGGAAAGTGCTGATTCCACCTATGCCCCAGGCAGCTTCCACAAAAAGACAAGGACTGTGGAAACACTTACCGAAAAGCGAGAGTACAGGAAGGAGGAGGACCGTGCTCGAAATATAACAAGAATCAATGTCGGCGTTGCATTCGAGAGGTGGAGGACCCTTCGGGATCTCAACGGTTTCAGATCCGATGCAGAGCTAGCTACATTTCTGTTGGACAGGTAAGTTTTTTTTTTTTTCCTCTTATGTTGTTTAGCAACATGCGATTTATTACTCGGTTTTATAATATAAAACAAACAAATATGTTTAGATTCCCTCTTAGACGAGTACCTTATTGGCATGTACTTTATACGTGAAAGCACAGCCTGTTTCCCCCATGGGGCTTTGTAACCTCAGTGTCAGACATTGTTGCAGCAGTTGTGTTGCTCATCGTTGAGAAGCCTTTCAGTAAACAGCTCACTGTACTGGAGTGTTTTTGATACCGGCGGGCACAGTGTCGCGTTTGCGGGCACATTTTTGTGGGAGGGGCTAAACTCGCGTGAGGGAGTGATCTTAGAGAAAACAGGACGGGAGGGGCTGTGCTGGTTTTTGTGTGCCAAAATCTTACCAATGGCACCTTTAAGTAAAAGGGAAACTTAGCTTGAATAAGGATACCAAGATTGATTGGTATGACGGAGGATTAGGGCCATGTTAAAAAAGAAAAAAAGTAAAAAAAAAAAAAAAAAAGTAAAGTTACGAGAATAAAGTCGAAAAATTATGAGAATATTCTCAAAGTTACAAGAAAAGAGTGATAAATTTACAAGAATTAAGTCGAAAAGTTATGAGAATAAAGTCATAAAGTTAAAGAGTATAAAGTCGAAGACTTACGAGAATAATCTCAAAGTTCTGTGAATAAAGTCATAAAGTTAAAAGAATAAAGTTGAAAAGTTACGAGAATAATCTCATAAAGTTACAAGAATAATCTCATAAAGTTACAAGAATAAAGTCATAAATGTATTTAAATTAAGGTAGAAAAGAAACTTTTTTATGAGAGACTGTACCAGAAGAATGTACATTTCCTCTTCCATAAAGGAGACCATTTCCTCCAGGTCGGTGTGGTTCTTTCTTCAGAAAAGCCCCACGTTCTTGCAGTATCTTTTTAGATAATATATATAATACCTATGATAACTTGATGATGATGTGCCAAAAGAAGTATTTCCTTATTTGTGAAAACTTTACTTAAGTATAACTTCACTAGATGCTCAACATTCCTCATTTTTATACAGGCAGCCACTGCTGTTCTGATAGCCTCTAAGGACTAAAATAACAAGTTTATTTTCATGAATTTATTACTTTTTTCCTCATAACCTTTCAACTTTATTCTCATAACTTTAACGTTATTCTCATAACTTTATGAGATTATTCTCATAACTTTTTGACTTTATTCTCGTAACTTTGCTTTTTTTTAACGTGGCCCTAATCCTCCATCATAGATAAGAGCACATGTATTTAAAAATATTTTCACTGCAATTTCTATGACGTGGGCTTGGTCGTCTGTTGGTACTTGTCCAATAATAGGGGGCAGGTTTGATGATTAACTCTACGAGTGTCACTTACAGGTTCAGGGCTCAGAGTGAAAAGTTCAGATACAGTGACGTCATCGGTTTGATTGAATAAAACATCATTTTTACACTTGTTTTTGACACCAACTGTTTTTCAGCTGAGAATAAATGTTCATGGAGTGAAATCAGTCCCTGACAAAAAGGCACTCACTGCACAACCTTAAGTAGAAATGCCAGAAAAATGTGTTGAAAAACTATTAATGCAGCCCAGCATTGAATCAGGAGTGCCATGTGTTTGATATTGTTGCCCCTGAAAACCTGAAGGCCATCGTCTGCCCACACAGAAAATCAGCAGGAATTGATCAGGGAATTGGATCGATAAGCAGAATCACTAATGGCATTGGTATCAGTAAAGTCTTACCAACATGACTTAGACTTCCTTTTTGATTTGTTTGGGAAAAAGTGGAAAACTCTTGTCTCTTGATGACATTTGCTGCTCCTGATTGGAGATAGTCAAGAAAACGAGGTGCTAATGCTGTCAATAGACTGTAAGGAAGTTGTAACTGTCTCTAGGGGTTAAAATGAAGGTCTAAAAACATTTCTGCTAGATTTTATTTTAACAAAAAATAGACAAAAAAATCCCCAATTACAGATTTATCACTGTGGATCCGCAAATACAACATTTCTGTAAAATGCTGCACTTTGTGGATGGATTAAAATGTTTCTGTAAGTGATATCTATTTGGTAGATTGACAAAAGAGTAAACATCCAAACCCAGTTATTCCTGTAAAGTTCCGTTAAAAGGTCCCAAAGATACAACCATAAAAAAGTGAGTGTTAGAGCTATGGGATATGGGAGGGCTATCAGTGAGCGAAATCCAGGCCAAAGGTGTTTGTTGTATTTGAAAATAAAAAAGACTGCAAAAATAAAATTAGCAACTGAAATTTCAGTGTTTGTTCTGAACTTTACAAAACAAAAACAAAATTGAATTAAAAATAAGTGTCAGAGAACTTTTTCAGTTAAAATACATTTTTGATTCAGTTCTGAATTATTTTAAGAAAATACTGTATTTTCATTTTTTACTCTAAAATATATTTTAACATTTGATGTGTCATTTTTTCAGTTGCAGGATTAATAGTTTCAGATTCACATCTTACCTTTTTGATTTCAGAATTTTTTTCCATTATCCTGCTGATTCAAGTGCATGGATCAAACGTGAAACTCTCTCTGTTAAACCCTTTCTGTCCCTGTTTGTTGCTTTAATAGCCTATGTGATCTATCAAAATAAAGATATCCCAAAAACCACAACATTAGGGCCTGATAGTAAGCTGCAGGGGGCCTGATGTGGCCCTAAGGCTGCCGGATGGCGATCAGTGTTATGAAGGAGTACGTTGGTGGTTCTCAGACGGTTGGTCTTTGGTCAGTAGAAGGTCATCACTGTGTGCCGTGTCCTCTGTGTGCTGCTTGTGTTTTAAGTGGGAATATTTGAGTTTGGGTGCATGAAAAAACAAACTCTCCTGTTATTATTTCTCCTACGCTCCACGTCTGAGCTTCTTGTGACTAAAACTGAATATTTTCGCTTCTATTAACCAGCTGATGCACATACACAGCTGCATTTTACAGACCTCACAGACCATGATCCGGACTGGTTCCCTGTTTCTCTGATATAACCTGTGCTGGACAATGTCGTCACGTGAATTGTACAAACAAGCAACCTCATGTTCTCCCACACATGGTCCCAATGCATGTTCCTCCTCAGTTCTTTTTACAAGAGGTGGCAGAGCTCCAACACATGACAGCAGCTCTCAATTAGTAAAGAAACACGCTGTAGATTCAGGATCCAGAGCGCTGCCAAGACCAATAAATCTGAAGGAATCTGCCCGAGTGACACCGGAGCAGAAAGAAAGCTGAAAACTGACTCCAGTTCACAGAGACGCGTGATTACAATGGAGGAAAAGAGGTCTAATTAGAAACACAGAGAAGGATGGGACTGGGAAAACCCTCCAAAGACAAAAGGTTAAACTGGTTCAATATGCCATGATGTAAGACTAATGAGTAAAAGGAAACCAGACAATGGAGCCAGCAACTGTTTGAGCTCAAGTGAGAATTAAAACTTCATCTGACTCAAAGACTCTGCTTTTCTGGTTTAAAAAATCTAGTCTGCTTTATTCAGGGACTATTATCAGTAAAACTGTTGATTTCTTCTTTCTTGATGAGAAACAATGGAACAATTCAGAGATGGTACTTTCATGTTTTTTCTGCAGGGCCTCCCTTGGGTGGATGAAAATGTTTCAAAGGCCCCAGTCCACCCCTAACCACATACGAATGTATATTTGTAAAACACCTCTGCAAACAAAGTTCTTTATTAAGCAAACTCTAGTGTGGACCAACGAACCAAACTCTGGTCTACCAACAGAGGGTCTCAGATCTTTTTCAAGTGAACTTGAATCCAATTCACCGTGGTTGTTAAAGCCATCTGAGCCGAAGAAGGTCCAAATATGGGGAACAAACCAAAAGCAGTGCAAGCAGGCCAAATATCACCTCAGTCATCAAGGCAACATTGTGTTAACAGACAATACCCAGCATAGTGATGCTACATTAGCATTGCTAGCACTGACAGAAAGGACTATCATTAGTAAAAACAAAGTTAGGGCAAATGTATCCCTTCTGTATTGATCTGAAAAGTCAAGCCGAATATTTGCCTACACTGATGATCTGAGCCTTGACACTAATGAATCAGACCTTGACACTGATGGTCTGGACCTGGAAATTAACAATCTGGACTTGAACACTAATGATTAGGATCTAGGCAGTAATGAGCTGAAACTTAATACTGATGATATGGACCTTGACACTGGTGAACTGGATCTGAAAATTAATTATCTTGACCTAGACACTAATGATCTGGACCTGAGCACTTATGATCTGAACCTTGACATGGATAAACCTGACATGTAAAGCTCTTGATCTGATTCAGGATACTGATGATCTGAAAATAGAATCTAAAGAAATGCACCTAGGCTAGACTTGATGGATGGAGGCAACGACAAGAGTGATCTACAACCTGATGTTCTTGACCCAGATGCCAGTGATTTGGACCTGAACACCCAGATAGATGACGTGGACCCTGATACTGATTATCTGAGTGTGGGTATTGGTAAGATGGTCCTAAAGAGTGGAAAATTGGACAACACAGTATTAAGTTGAACCTGGACCTGATGGTCTGGACATTGACACTGCTTATCTGGACCTTGACTAGGATAAACCTGACCTGGAAACTCTTGATCTGATTAAGGGTACTGATAATCTGAACATAGATTCTACAGAAATGAACCGAGGCTAGATTTGATGGGTGGAGACAAAGATATGAGTAACCTACATACTGATGCTCTGGACCCAGATGCAGATGATCTGGACCTAAACACCAGACTGATGATGTGGGCCTTGATACTGATTATCAGGGTGTGGGTATTGGTAAGATGATTCTAAAGAGTGGAAAGTTTGACCAGGCACGATTAAGATGGACCTGGACACTAATGATCTGGATCTGGATACGAAAGATCTGGACAAAGATACTGATGTTGTGGACCTGGACACTAATGATACTGGCCTGATCAATTTGGCATACTAAGAGTTAAGAAGCTGATTTTGCACCATGACAGGATCAAGTAGAGGGAGAAAGTGAGCAGTATGAAGGAATGTGTAAGGAACAGTCTCCTAGCTTGAACTCATATTGAGCTTCATAAATGGAGGTCAAACATCATGATCTGTTTAAAGTCCATCATATAACAGCAAACACATCCGTATCTGAATATCAGCGCCACCCTAACACCTGCAGGTTAGAACAGGGCCTTCATCTATCGGTATTTTCCATCTCTTTGTCCAGGTGAACTCATGCTCCACATCCTCAGATACAAAGCTTTTGTGTTCTCCATCTGGTCCTGATGCAGCAGCTGTTGGTTTGTTATGAATGAATCTCTGATCTGTTTATCACAAGGACAATCATCTTAATGGAGGCTCCGTCTTTTCAATTTCCCCCAAGAAAAAAAAAATCACACCAGAGTGCAGAGCGTGGCATTCCAGTGAGCTAACACTGAGCTGGTGTTTGTGTGAAAGACCTCAACTTATTTAACCCTCAATCCATCTGCTCACGAGCACGCCTAAAGTCAACAGAAGAGGAACTTGAAGCTTTGTTTATGGAGGACTTTGGCAGGACAATAATGCAAATTCTCAGAGGTAACCTTGTGTTCTTTAAGGTGATGCCAGAATCTGAACCTTATATGATTCCTGTAAACTAAAAGACTTTCTGTGCACGTTTGTCAGCACGGCAGCAAAAACAGAGGGTTAGGGCGTCCATCGTTGGGTAATTCCTTGTTTTTAATAGTTGCAGGGAGCAGGCGAATTCCTCCACACCGGTATTGAAGTGTGTGTGTTCCTGCTTCATGCTTCATGGAGCTCAGCGAGGTGAGAATAATCCTCCTGCAGGTTTCAGGTGACTGAGAGGAAGCAGAGGGAAACTGAATAAAACACTCCTATCTCACAGATCAGCTCTGCAGGTTTACCCTCATGGTCCCTGAGAGCCGTTATCTCCATCACATTAAAGTGTTTCTTGTTTATCGGGGAGCTAAAGAAGATCACGGGTCGGGCACATTCACTTTAAACTTGCAAAGCAGATGGATCTGTTCAATTCAATGTCTGTGATCAGGCAGGTCCATCTTGCCAAGCAACTACTACAACGGTGAGCAGCCCTGAATGAGTGTGACGACAATTCCAATTCCCAAACGCTTTCTATGGGCTGTTTCCCAGATCGACAAGTGAAACATATCGAGAGGTCCATCTGGTGTGTCTGGTTACAGTGACACAATTAAATGCTGTTTGTGTGTGGACAGACAGACAAAACAGACCAAACAGCGTATTCAGTTCTCTTTTTTATCAAAGAATATATCAATTGTGGAGGTGTACAAGGTGGCAAAGTGCAGGGTCGTATTAAGCCTACTTGATTCCAACGATGTTCTGGCAAAGCAAGCATGTGTCACAACCAAGTCCAGACACAAGTGGGCTGCCAGTGCAGGTGTGGAGCAGGTAGTGAGCTCTCTAAGGCTGCAAGACCATCTGCAACCAATGCAACCGGTGGCAAGACCTCGGCTCTGGACATTTCCAACTGTGGGGAGGTGCAAGTGCAAGAACCAGGCGGGAGCTAGTTCAGGCGAAGGCCCGGGCTCAGGAAGAGGAGAAGTGGGTAGCCAGGGCAGTGGAGCAAGGTTCCCTGGGAACTTAGACAAAATGGGATCTGCCCAAGAGCAAGGTCACGGGGTCAGAGTTCTGGCGACTGGAACTTTATCGCATCTCCATCCTCTTGAGGTCTGTATATGATGTAAAACATCGTTAACCCAGGGGCTGTATCGATAGCACCATGACAAAGTTCTTCTCTAACTTGTTGACACAATAGAGCAGGAGAAAGGCGAGAAGAGGTCAGCTGGCACAGTCAGGAGGAGCGCAATCACCCTCATTAAGGAAGGAGCCGGGCCTTTCTCGACCCAACAGTTTAGCTATTACCCAACAGATTACTTTTACTAATGCTACCCAACGCTGCAGATGAGTAAACTGTAATCAAGCACTCTTATGTTAGCCTGTACCCAAGCACACATGGATCATGCTAAAGACCTCCTTCTTAAGTCAGCTTGGTGCTCGGTCTGACATGCTTTATTTCAAGGTGATAAAATGGACTGGACTTTTAGGGGGTCTTAGATCTACGGGTTCATCACCCTTGGGTCTCCATGTGGCTTTTTTCTGCCACAAAGGGGTAATATTTAGAACAAATTGACCATAACTTTCACTCTATTTAAACCAACACTAAGTAACTTTTCAGCCTTCATAAAATATTTTCATAACTTTTGTGATGAAACATCGACTTACAACTAGTTGAATGACACCTCTGTCATGGCCTGGGGGGGTCTGTATCGCTTTCACTGGCACTAAGCAACTTTGAGGAGGGTGGCACGAAACCTGCCACACAAAAAGACTACAAATGTGCTGACTGCTTTACGGCATACGTCACTTCCCCCTTTCCCCATTCGCTACAAAGACGGAAGTCGAGTCGAACGCCTACGCGCAACTAGTGCTATCATGGCAGAAGCTGCAAAACAAACGAAGAAATGAAAAGTTTTGTCTGAGGAGACAAAAAAAAGAAAGAGGGAGGCTACCCGGATAAAAGGACAGTCAAGGATTAACATTGGCCCAGCTTTCACTCGCTGGCGTGAGCTCAAAGACGAGGAGGGATTTCCGACCGACGCTGCCTTGGCTCTGTTCCTGCTGGACTAGTAAGTAGCTTCCTCCTGCCGGGATCTGTACGTGTGTTTACTGTGAAATTAGCCAACATAGCGTTTTATTTATCGGTTTCAAGGCTCTAAAACTCATCAGCGACTTACGCGCTGACGAGTCAGGTAAGGGGGGGGGGGGGGGCGGTGGGGGGATACGGTACAAAACAAAGTTACACGTTTATTTTCAACATCGTCATATGATATTGTTTAGCCACAATTAGATTCATTACCTCGTCGCTATTCATCCTTCACACAGCCGCTGGAAACAGAAATGTAGTTCAGTCCAACTGCAGGCGACCGGGAGATCAGGATTTTATGGTGCTACGTGCTGGGCCTCATGGGAAATGTGGTCTTCCTTCAGGCAAAACACTACCGCCTTTGTCCACCGGCGCCGCCATAATCAACGAAAAAATGAAAATGAAAGTTCTTAAGTGTTGCTTTAAGAGACTGAAAACATTTTTGGTGAGGAAACTTAATTCAACATAAATACTGAAAATGTGATTTCAGAAATTTCAGAAACCTTTAATTAAGGTCAAACATACGCAGTGGGCAAATTTAATACCCTTTTCATCCTCTTTTGGCTGTTTACAACCCACAAACTTTAGCTTCTATAAAAACATATCAGATAATTATTTTTTCACACTTTGTTTTCCCCAAGTCTTTTCATCAAGCTCAGTCCTGATCAAATCTATTTTTATTGTTTTTAGATTATGGATTTTAACCCTTTAAATGCCAGTTTCATAGGTGATTTCACTGCAGTGTCATTGCTGCATTCAAAAAATGTGGTTATAATGGGAGTCAATGGGGAGTAAAACTTAAAATATGATGCTGTGCAAAAAATAATAATGCATACTGATTGATTGACATATCCAACAGTGTGATATCAGTTAAAAATATCCAGCCTCTGATCATTTTTTATATTGAAAATCTGTCATTTTATGTTTCTTTTTTCACCAAATCAGTGGCATCACCTATGAAACTGGCATTTAAAGGGTTAAATTCATAATCTTTTAAAAATATTCATTATTTTATTTTATTTATTCTAATATGTTTTTACAGCAGCTAAAGTTGTGGCTTGTAAACAGCCAAAACAGGACCAAAGAAAGTAAAAACTAAAATCTGATGCTGCGCAAAAAGTAACAAATGCACCAAAGCCAATGCTTTACTAATCTTTGACACATATATTATACAACATATATATATATATATATAAATCAGGCATTTTGTGTTTTTTTCACCAAATCAGTGACATATCCTATGAAATTGGCATTTAAAGAGTTAAAATCCATATATATACATATATATATATATATATATATATATATATATATATATATATATATATAAATACAAAAATAGTTTTGATCAGGGCTGAGCTTGATGAAGAGATCCGAGTAAAAAAACTAGAAAAATATTTATCCGTGATGTTTTTACAGCAGCTAAATTTGTGGCTTTTAAACAGCCAAAACAGGACTAGAGGATGTGTTTTAATACAGTACCTAAGGGTTAATGTCCCTAATTCCCGTAAAGCTTTTCATTCACTTTAAATGCAATCAAATGTTACTGATGATGCCTTTGGTGAGGACGTTTCTCAGCCGCCTTCAGCTCCAGTATCTCCTGGGGGCTGCAGCACTGTGTAGTTTTAGGGTTTATGGGTGATTCAGTGACTATTAGCAGGATAAATGGATTATTTTTGGACTTTTAAAGGGATTTAATGACTTTAGAACAAATAAAGAAAATCTACAGATATCCGTATTTAAGACTCTTTATTAAAGTGTCCTCTGGCTGTTTGCTTTCTCAGGGTGGTCCGCTGGTTAAACAGATTGTCCGGTCATAAAAAAGGTCACTGGTTCGATCCCTGCCACGGCTAATGTGTCCATCAGCCTCCATGTGTGCCTGAGTCAAACACTGAGTCTTTGTGTGGAGTCAGGAGGATAAATGTCAGCCTGGGATTGAAAAGATGTCTTATTTTTACTGCAACAACCAGCTGTTTGAGTCCAACACCAGGCCGAGATGTGTTACATATATCAGGGCCTGGCTCTGATTCATATCGAGTCTGTCTCTGCTCCACATGGTATCGATACGCCGCCCACCTACTCGCCCGCCCGCCCCGCCGCCATACCAAACGAG
The DNA here is from genome assembly GCA_037902135.1 of Cetoscarus ocellatus. NCBI lineage: Eukaryota > Metazoa > Chordata > Actinopteri > Labriformes > Labridae > Cetoscarus > Cetoscarus ocellatus. The sequence continues at coordinate 110,047 of JBAMNC010001269.1, read as the reverse complement.
AGGCTTATTCACTTCCTGTCATTACAATACCTCCTGTTTAAATTAAAACTGCGGCTGTGTGGAAAAGTTCAGCCTTAATCTGCTGCCTGAGAAATCCATTTTTCATTCAGCTGCTTCTACGTTCGTGTCCGCAGCCCGGCTGAAAACAAAGAGCACATGTGTCTGTTTAATGTGAAGCAGACGTGTGGATGAAGCGAGCAGCGCAAATCTATGAAAAACGGCTCCTGAGGGGGTTAGTGGGACACAGCGGGGGGTTATTGGTGTTTTTACTTACTTTGACCCGAGCTGACCTTTAAGCAGGCCTCGCCACAACAAAAGAGACAAACTAGGTGACTGCGGGGGGACAGAAGATCAAACCGGGGCTGAAAACATGAGCTAATGCTGCTAATCAGAGCTCTCCCTCAAAGATGACGTCTCCTCAGTCCACTAATGGGTTTTCCTGCTCCGAGTCTCCGTCAGAAAACGTCCATTTGCTGCAGTTTCAGTGATAAAAAGCTTGAAGTTGCTGGTTTTGTATTACAAAGAGCCCGACTTTATTACAGCATTAAGTTAAAGTATCTGCAGCTGGTCGAGAGATCACCAAAGATTTCATCAAGAGTTTCTTTTGACTGGGATTTACGGGGTTAAAGTCGGCAAATTGTGCCTCAAGGCAGTAATTAAAGGAAGAGAAGAAGAATATTACAAATGTAGGAGTTTGGGTTGTCAAAATGATGAATACTTTCACATCAGGTGGGTTTATATGATACAGTCCTTATTTTAGGCTTAGAAATGTTATCCATCACCAGTTAAAACACGCCTGGCTTATATCTGATCTGAGAAAACTGAAGACCAACCAATCCAAGAGCCTCGTGTGATCTATAAACCAGAATCCCATTAACATTATCTCAGGAGCTCAGGAGGTTTAACGTCTTTGCAGGATGATCCGAAGTTTATTTATCAAACACACAACAAAATTTTAAGGGCGATAAAAGAGGGACGGGCAGAGAAACAAGATGTCAGCACTAAAATGCTAAAAAGAAACATGAGGGGGAAAAGATGAAAACTTCGTCTCAAACCTCTGCCAAGGAGGTTATGATTTTGTCAGGATTTGTCTGTTTTTGTGTGTCTGCTTGTTAATCAGATAACTCCAAAAGTTTTAGATGAATTATGAAGAAAATGTTAGGAATGTAGGTCATGGGACAAGGAAGCAGTGATTCAATCTGGACGTGGATACAAGATTCATTCAAGGAATCACGAACATTGTGGGACAGGAAAGTTTTCCACATTTTTACTAATAACTCAAAAACTTCAAAACAGATTTTGTTGAAATTTTCTGGGAATGTCGGTCGTGGCACAAGATTTTCTTGGCATTGATTTGTTTTTGCTGGTGATGTGGTTACAGGGTGTGGATATAAGATCCAGATAAACTCAGATAATAACGTTGAGCACCTCTAGTTTTTATTTTATTGTAATATGCCTTTTCCAAGAGAGCAGAGCCAGCCCCTTTACTACCTTCTATTTCCTCCACCAAGAAGGTTATGTTTTCGCCTGCACTTGTTTGTCTGTATATGTGTGTAAGAAAACTCAAAAGTTTACAACCGAGGATTAACAAAGGATTTGTTAGTTTTGCGCGATAGGGCAGTCTAACATAAGTTACTTGACTAACAATGTCAGAAAGGCCTCAGCTCTTTGAGCACTTCAAGTTTATGTTTCATTTTGATTGGCCTTTATTAAGAGTTGTCTGTTATAGACCCAAAAGACAGAGCTGACCCTTAGAATGGTTTTACTATATTTTTTATGCAGAGGAAGTTATGTTTCTGTTTGCATTTGGCTGTTTGTTGTTTGTGTGTTGGTTAATCAGATAGTTAGCTCAAAAAGTTCCAGATGAATTTTGAAGAAAATTTTAGGAAATGTAGGTCATGAGACGAGGAAGCAGCGATTCGAATCTTAATGCAAGATATAAGATTCATTCAAGATTGTGAGACAGGACTCTTTTTCACATTTTTACTAATAACTCAAAAAAGTTCACGATGGATTTAGATTACATTTTTATGGACATGTTGGTCATGATTAATTTGTGGTGGCCATTCAGTTTTGTTGGTGGTGATTTGATTTTGCTGGTGATACGAGAATATCTTGATTTCTCAACACTGCAACATAAGTCAGTTTTCCACATTTTCCAGATAAACTCAGACAACAATGTGGAGCACTTCTAGTTTTTATAATATTTTAATATGCCTTTTCTAGAGGTGTCTGTTCCAGACCAAGAAGCTAGAGCCGGCTCTCAGGATGCTTTTTGTGACCTTTTTTTAGTTAATACCTCTATCAAAGAGACCAGATTTTTGCCAATGTTTGTTTGTTTGTCATGAGAAAGATAAGTCAAAAAGTTCTCAATTGATCTGGAGGAAATATTTAGGGGAATGTTGGTCAATGAACAAGAAGAGAAGAACTTGGATTTTGGTGGTGATACAAATCTGAATGCAGATGAAAGAATTTCTTTATAGATTTGTAAACATTTGTTGTGAACCAAATACAGACCTCACTCAAAATATTGAACATTGTGAGAACAGGCAGCTTTTGACATCTTTTATGATAACTCTTTTTAACAATGTAAGAAGTGTCTTGGCAGAGGTCTGTGTACTCAGAGCACCTCTAGATAACTATGATGGACTTGGGGGCTTCAGGGAAGATTTAAGACAAAAGTCTGGGTGAAAACCTGCTGTTTAAGTTCACAAATGCAGCTCACATATAATGTAAGACCTCGAGAACGCTGTGAGGGATTTGCTCTAAGTCTCTGTCCATCATAAATGAGGGTGAACTGATTTTAGAAAATCAAAGGTCAAGGTCATGAAGTGTCCTGGTCACCTTTGCTTTTGAGTGCAGTATTTAAGGAAGCCTTTGGGACTTATTGTACGCCTTAGCACTGCATACATGCAACACATTGTTACACCTTATATTTTATTTTAAAAGTGAAAATACAGTATTTTCAGCTGCATGTCAGCTCAGTGATGAGTCTAACAGATTTAATAACTTCAAAAACTTTTAATTTTGCTGCGTTTGCTCCTCAAACTGGTGTAAAAGTGTCTCCAGGAGAGTGGAAAACTGTTTTACCTCTGACTCCAGATCTGAACGTTTTCTGTTGTGGGGCAGAGGGCTGTTTTTGTGGAAGAATCAGTGCACGATGGACAAACATTCAGTCAGCCTGACCCTTTTGACCTCCTTCATTTTCTTTGACATTCCAGGCAGAGGTGAGAGAGTTTCTGACCACATCAGCTGCCCGTCACACTCACAGATGTGCTTCTGTGCTGTCCCAACAGCGAACAAAACCTTATTCAAGCAGCAGGTCAGAGGATCACCTGCTGACTCAAACATCAGCTGAGGAGACGGCAGGCTTTACCGACCTCTGCTGGTGAACAAGAAGAACTGCAGCGCCAGACAGGACCAGTTGGTAATATACTGGTAATTTATTCAATGGAAATAACAGTCAACGATAGCAAAGGTAGGGTTGATTGATGTGTTTTCTCTGTTCTGCTTTGATTGATTAAATCAGATTTGAAGGTATCATAGAAATACTGATAATAAACTGGACTGTTTAGGAGAATCACATTTCTCCTTACTCAAAAAACAGATCAATAAAATAGGTCTTAGACATCTATCAGCTGACTAAACCACAGGATTTTGCAGGACATGGAACTTCACCTTTAACTTCTGCAGATCAACACATCCCTCCCACACACTCAGGTCTTTTTCTTCCATCAGTCTTGTTGTCTTGCTGTCTCACCATGTCCACCATGGGGTCAAGGTCCTTCAGCTGCAGGGCCCCCTTCTCTAAACTCACCAGACATTCAGATCATCACCTCCTCCATCTTCAAATCCTGATTAAGAACCCATCTTTACAAAACTGGCATGCTCAGTCTGAGTGCATGTCATTTAATCACCAGACCAAAAGTTCACTTCTACAACAGCCTGGACATTTGTGAGGCTAAAGTACAAGATGACATTTACATGCACTGATTGCACCATGCCAAGCAGAAGACATGCTAGTCCAATAACTTCCTGCCTTTCATTCTGGAGTGTTTTTCATCTCCGTGTTGGTCCTCTTCCTCCTGCAGATCCTTCTGAGCTTCTCTCTTAGGTTTTTATTGGAGCAGGTGAGGAGGACCGCAGAGGCCACGCAGTAGAACGACAAGCCGAGGAAGACCACATCAGCGCTCAGCCCTGAAGCAAAGATGGCGTGGAAGTAGTACAGTGATATAGTCAGCAGTGTGGCGAGGTAGACCCAGACCAGCGCCACGGTCAGCCTGCAGACAAGCAGGTATGATTCTGCAGAGTGAGTGACGCTCTGCAGCGTCCACGTATGTCTGCAGAGGAAGACAACGAGCCGCAGGGACGTAGGCAGCATGACGGTGAGCGGCATCAGGGTGAGGTAGCAGATGAAGATGATCACGTAAACGTTGACGTCTATCCAGGCAGGAAACAGAGGCTTCCTGATGATGCACGCAGCTTTTCCTGTGACATTTGGAGGCGGGGTTTGTCTTTGGAAGTGGAGGTAGAAAAACGGCGTGAACATGACGCAGGAGGTCAGCAAGGTCACGCACAAACAGATGCTCAAGACAGCAGAGATGTTCTTCTTAAGAGCCCTGAAGACGCTCCAGGAGAAGCTCAGAACCCTCACGCAGTAGAAGACGCTCAGCCAGGCGATGGACCAGAAGCTGACGGAGCTGCTGCTGAGCCACGCCACCACGACCACGCAGAAGAAGAGCGGCAACTCTGTCCCGCAGAGCACGCCGGCCCAGATGGTCGCCACGAGTACAAAGGTGGAGACCTGCAGCAGGACGTTACCCAGAGAGATGAAGCAGATGATGACAGCCACCGTTTTCACGCCTTCGGACCTGCACTGCTGCGCCACCATGACGCCCAGGTTAAAGACGTTGGCGGACACTCCCAGGACCAGCAGCAGGGCGGTGCCGCACAGCCTCAGATCTGCAGGTTCGAACATGGTCGCAGCGGGGGGCCCAGCAGAGAGGGACCCTGGTGCATTCCTCTCGGGCTCGGAGCAGAGTGAGAATCGGAGTCCCTCCAGAAGACATGAAAACACCCAGAATGCAAATCAGCTCCTCCTGAGTCCTCTGTGAGTGTCGCTGCATACGAGAGCGTGAATTAGACCGCATTAAGATCCCTGACTTTACTCTTACAGGACAGACTCAGACTATGAAGTGAGCAATTACAGACCCCCTTTCTGACCTGATGGGAGTGTTTTGTTTTGTTTTTGTCTGACAGTCTGAGACGGTGCTGCTGTTACATCATCCAGACAGGTTGGCAAAGCGACGTAAAGGCTTTAAAACGATGCTATTTCAGGTGTTTTTGATGAAACATAGAAGATGAAGGAAGTCATCTTCATTTGTAGGCAAACCTCTTCTGGTCTGAAACATTTCACTTTCCACTTTGAGACCTCAAAAACCCAGCCATACAGAAACAGTCCTAGCCAAGAGGCCCCTTTACTATTTAAGTCTTGCCCCTACTAAGTGCAACATTTCATTTCATTGTTTTGCAGATGACACCCAAATGGACCTGCCCATGCACCTCAGTAACCACCCTGGACCTCAATAATTTCTTGAGGATATCAAGGCATGGATGGCAAACAACTTCCGGCAGTTAAATGAAAATAAACCTGAAATCATGGCACAAACTCCACTCACACCATCTGACCCTTGGAGTAATATCTGACAATAACTTAAAGTTTGACAAACAAGTTCGCTCTGTCATTAATTCTAGTTTCCTTTGGCTCAGATCATCTCAAAAACCAGATCATTTCTGACACATAAGGATTTGGAGAAAGTCAAATGCCTTGATATCCTTCGAGCTCGACTACAGTAAGTCCTTGTATTTTGGTCCCAACAGGCATCCATACAGCGCCTACAACTGGTTCAAAACGCTGTAGCACGACTGCCCTGCAGGCATAAAAAAGGAATCATATAACACCTGAACTAACATCGTTACACTGTTCAGTGTTTGTAGTTAAAGCTCCTCACAGCACTGAATAATGACTTATGAGTGCTGTAATGAAGAACTAAAAACAGTCACATAACTGATTATGCAGCATTTAAACCACTTAAACCATTCCGACCTCATCTCTGTCTGCTCCTCACAGCTTCAGAAAGAAAAATGACCCAGGATCTCTCTGTTATTGATTATTAATGAAGAGGCTCTATATAGATACATCTGACAGGTCTTTAATTGCTCAGTTCTGCCCTCTATCACCTCTAACGCCCTGTTTGTTTAACTCCCTCTGCCCTGCACTGATGCTTTGTCTCATGTTTGAGTGTTTGCACATGCTTATTTCCCACGGCTTTCAGCTACACACAAACAACAGACACCATCACAGGGGGTATAGCTCAGTGGTAGAGCATTTGACTGCAGATCAAGAGGTCTCTGGTTCAATTCCGGATGCCCCCTGCATGTGTTTATGTCACTCTGACATGAAGAAAGTGACTCTGATCACTGATTATCAGTCAGGTGCTTGTGGAAACAAAGACGTCACTCTTAAAGTCTGGTTTCCCCTTGACTGTGATGTACTCCCTCTTGCCACTTCATCAAATACACCTTACTCAACCATGTTGGCCTCCCTGTTTCCTTCAGATCTGCTCAGGCTTTTCATGGCGTAGTTTGGACAAATTCCTTAGAGATCTGGTCTACTTCCCTTCCTCATTTCCTTGTCTTGCTTCCTCCTCCATTGTCCTTAGACAACACTTCTGAAATCACATGACTATAACAATCAGCTTAATTTTTCTAAAGCTTTGTATAATAACATGTTTAAAGCTACTGCAATTACCATTTAATTTTGATTTGGTGCTTACGTTCAGTGACAAAATGATTTTGAAGCCCCGAAACTCCTTAAAATAGCCAAAAAATACCACCCCATGTTTTTTTAATCCAAGGTTGAAAACTCAATCCGCACAAATCCATTCCAACCCTAGCAAATAATCCTCAACACAAGTTCAGGAGGTTTGGCCCATGCAATCCTGTTTCCCAAAAAAACAAAACCCCCCATGAAATGTCCTTCAAATGGCTCGGTTCCCCGTTTAAAGTCTGAGTTCAGTTTAAAGGAAATCCAAAGAAAGTGGTCCTGGTCAAACACAAAAGCCCAAAAATAGCCCTCAAAACTCAAAAATGGAATAATCCAGCAAAAATGAATCGACAGCAATGTACTGCAAAACAAAAGGAAAATATAAAAATCATCCTAATGCGGGAGACTCACCAGTCCTGGGAACACTTCCTCTGAGTCCAGTCCTTTCAGCTCTGACGCTCAAAGCTGACCTTTCCACCAGCGACAAAGTTCCTGCACAGAGGAGGGATCATCACAGCCCTAGTGGAGGATTTGGTCTCCTCTTTTGGAAACAGAGGCCTTGCAGCATTGTAGAGTTTCTTTCAGGATCACCAGCCAAATCTTCCCAAACATTTTCCTCCTCTCCTCTCCTTTGTTCTTCCTCAGCCCCTCCCCCTCTCCACACCTGAGTCCACCTGGCTGCAGCAGGTCACCTGACCAGGCAGACTGCAGCTGAACAGAGATCACCTCAAATAAAAACCAACAGCAGTGCCAGATAGGGCAAGCTGAGAGATAAATCCTTGCAAGGGTTTGATTAAATATATAATATATATAATAATATCCCCAAATCAAAGAAATTAGCCAACCCAGCCCTCACACTTTGTGGCTATGTCAGGTGGTGACAGATAATGACAGATTGAACAGTTTAGTTCTTGTAGCATGTGGTGAACCACAAAGAGAGACACAGCTCAGACTCACCAGCCACCAGAGCCTTGGCTCTCACAGCGGGCTCACTCAGGTAAGTGGAGGACTCACTTTAGACGGCTACTTAACAAGAGGGAGGGGGAGAGAATAATGAGCTGGAAATTAGCAAAAATTCCTCCCAACAAATCAGGCTCTACAGATGTAACAGGGTTCTGGAGCTTAGAGTGAAATAAACTCCTCCAAACCCACACAGTCCTGAGAAGAAGTCCAAATAGAGATTCTGTTCAAACAGTCCTTTCAGGTTGGGAAGTGGGCGGCATGGTGGTGCAGCAGGTAGTGCACGTGCCTCACAGCAAGACGGTCGCTGGTTCGATCACCGTGTCAGGCAGGGCCTTTCAGCGTGAAGTGTGCATGTTCTTCCCGTGCATGCATGGGTTCTCTCTGTGCACTTCCTCTCACAAAAACATGCTCATTAGGTTGATGAGTGACTCCAAACTGCCCTTAGGTATGAGTGTGACTGTGGATGGTTGTCCGTCTCTCTATGTGGCCCTGTGATAGACTCAAGGCCCCCTGCGACCCCAAAAGGGATAAGCAGTACAGATGACGGATGAGTTTTCTTGTGTTTGCGCTTTCCGTTTACACAAGAACGTAGCCAGAAGTGCCTGAATCTGCAAACTTTTGAAACCAGGGTCCAGAGAAAAGTTTTGAAAACATGTTTGTATCTGTCTCGTGTAAACAGGAATCAGCCTTGCCAGGGAAAGCAGAAACATTTTTTATTTGTGTGAAAGTGTTTTCAGATCTATTGACATATTTTCTTTCTTTATCGTGAAGATGTGAATGATTGTCAGAGGGTATCTAGAGTTGAACCAGAGTCGAACCAGAGTCGAAGGCTTTGCCACTGAGCTATACCCTCTTTGAATGATTACAAAATCACTTTATGATAAAGGCTGTGCTTTGAGACGATGGGAAACTAACAGCTGCAAACTTTCACACAAAACTGTTAGTATGAAGGAGAAGAGGGCTGAAAAACAGGTCACTGAGAATAAGAGAGGAGCTGAGGAGAGACACAAATGTCCAGAACATTCATACATCACAGGGACAGTGAGTTTATGCTTTGAAATATGACCCAGGATCTCTCTGTTATTGATTATTAATGAAGAGGCTCTTTATAAATACATCTGACAGGTCAGTCCTCTATCACCTGTGATGTCCTGTTTGTTTAGCTCCCTCTGCCCTGTCTGCTTTGTCTCATGTTTGAGTGTTTCGCACATGCTTATTTCCCACAGCTCTCAACTACACACAAACAACATTCACTGTAACAGGGGGTATAGCTCAGTGGTAGAGCATTTGACTGCAGATCAAGAGGTCTCTGGTTCAATTCCGGATGCCCCCTGCATGTGTTTATATCACTCTGACGTGAAGAAAGTGGCTCTGATCACTGATTATCAGTCAGGTGCTTGTGGAAATGAAATGATCTATCATTACAATCTGGTTTCCCCTTGACTGTGACATACTCCCACTTGCCACTGCATTAGGTACACCTTACTCAACCACGTTTGCCCCCCTGTTGCCTTCAGATCTGCCCAGGCTCTTTAATGGTGTAGCTTGGACAGAGATCTGGTCTACTTTCCTTCCTCATTTCCTTGTCTTGCTTCCTCCTTTATTGTCCTTAGAAAACACTTTTAAAATCACTCTGACATGAAGAAAGACAGATTTCACAGTTTAGTTCTTGCAGTGTGTGATGAACCAAAGAGGGAGACACAGCACAGACTCTCCAGCCACCAGAGCCCCGGCTCTCACAGCTCACAGCGGGCTTACTCAGGTAAGTGGAAGAGACACTTCAGACGGCTACTTAACAAGAGGGAGGGGGAGAGAATAATGAGCTGGAAATTAGAAACAGCTACTGACTCTGTGTGCAGCACTTCAGCTTCATGTCTACACTGAAACTATGTTAAACTGCGTCGTCTTCATCAGATGAAAATAAATCTAATTCTAATCCTGATAGCAGAAACGTTTTGTTCATGGATCACTCTATGACACAGAGTTAAACACACTAAAGGAGATGTAAAACCCAAAAAAGCAGAATGTGGACTCTTTGAGTTATTATGAAAATATTACAAACCCCCATTACTATTGTAGTGTGCAGGTGAAAACAAATCATAAGCTCGGTTGTTTGCACAATTGCATTTATTGTTTATTTTTTAACAGAGCAACAGAAAGCAATTTTTTAAATGATTAAAATTTCCAGACACCATGAAAAATGAAACAGAACAAACACTATCCTTAATAATGATTTCATTAATTTTCCAAACATAATTAAAAAAAAAAGAAATGACATTAAACAGCAAATAGAAACACTGACAGACCAGTTTGGAGTTGACCTCACAAATCTGCCAAAGCAGTTGTGCGTGCCAACCGGCTGCAAAAAGATGGTGTAAATATACTGGGACAAATTAAGAGATGCAGTTTGTTTTCTGGTGAAAAGGATAAAAAAGTCTAGTTTCACAATGAGATATCAGAATGTGGACAAAAGGGATGTAACAATACACTAAGTCTGTGGGTCAGTCCACAACCCAATGTAAAGTTTCTGCCTCAACAGCTCTTAATTAACAGCATAATCACCAAAATCATTTTTATGTCTCTGTAATAGTTAATAAACCAGTATGTAGAATCTCTGTAACTGAAATTATATTTTAATTCTCAAATAATAATTATTGTTATCCATTAATTTTTAGATTCTGTTTTTCAAAAAAAAAAAAAAGAAAAATAGTAAAGCTTATTATTATTTCTTGATTAAGATATAAAAATACAGTTATTTACTTCATTCCTAAAGAAAAAATAAATAGTTTTAGGGGTTGAATGCTATGACTGATTATTTTGACTTCTCAGAGAAGCAGATCAACTTTGGGTAAAATAATCAGAATGGTTTTAATTCCTCATTCCTGTTCAAAATGTCTGTTCAGTAACAACTTTTTCAGTTTAGAACAAGTTTTGAAGATTTCTGAAATGTCCATGTTTTCTGATTTTTTAAGACATATGGTCAAATGAATTTGTTGAGATATGCACCCTGTGTTTTTGCTCAGTTTTTGGTGCAGTTTGGTTCCATTATTTGGGCCATTTAAGTCCTTTATTTTGTCTTCTGAATATTGTTTCCTATTGTGAGGCGTTTTAGGCATTTTTCCTGTATATAAATTAAAATTCAAATATTGCAAGGGGTAACTGAGAAGAAAGGGCTGTTTTCAGATTCATCACATTTTCATTTTGTTTAAACTTTTAAGCATAAAAAAGTATTTACATATCATCCTTATGATGTAAAATATATATTTTTATCTCGCTGTTGAGTCAAGGTGATGGGGTGAAATTTGAAACCTGTTGTTCCTCTTATGAAAAGTGTTTTCTCTCACCTTCACCACACAAATGTGAAACAAAGATCATCTTTTAAGCCAAACCTGCACCTCCAGGTATTTTGTTCCAGGTGTATTACTGTTTTCAATATTTTAATAGCCTGGTACAATTAAAACAAACAAAAGGAGCATTATTTCAATCAAAACAGAGCAATAAGCGGCATAATCATTTTCTGCACAGATAAATCATTAGATTAAAAAAACACGATATGCTTATGGCTACATCACCTGACATTTGCTGTATGTTATGGTGCTGATATTATTACCTCCACCAAGGAGGTGATGTTTTTGCCAACATTTGTTTGTTTCTTTGTCTGTTGGTTTCAGAGGATAACTCAAAAACTACAGGACAGGTTTGGAGGACATTTCATAGAATGTTGGTCACGGCAAAAGACAGATGTGATTAGACATTGGTTGTGATCTGAATCTGGATGCGGATCAAGAAATATTTTGAAGGATCTGTTAACATTCCCAGAGAAGGCAGTTTTCCACATTTTCACTTTTGCAATAACAAAATAAACTATCAATAAATTTGGATTAAATTTGGTAGGTCATGGCACCAGGGAGGATTAGACTTGGTGATCCAAATCCAGATGTGGATCGAGGATGTTTCTTTTTTGAAAATGTAAGTTAGGGCAGCTTTTCAAGTTTTTCACAATAACAAGCTCGACAATGTTGGAAAATGCCTTGGCGGAGGTTTGTGCTCTCGGGGCACTTCTGGTAATTATTACGACAACTACAGCTGTAAGCAATGACATTAATATTTATATGTTTATGACAGCATCTTTATATTTACATAACCTGTGGACAGTATGCTTTGGGGAATAATGACTGTGTGTGTTGGTAATAATAATAATAATAATAATAATAATAACAATTATAATAATAATAATAATACATACATACAAACAAAACAAAAAAACCTGTGAGTGGTTAGGGGTCATATGCATTTGTGAACAGGTAAGTTTTGAGTGATTATTTGAATGACAGCAGAGAGTCTGAGTTTCTGATGTAGAGGGGGATTGAGTTCCAGAGGGTGGGAGCGGCGATGGCGAAAGCTCGATCCCCCAAGGTCTGGTGCTTGGATTTGGTGATAGGCTTGAGGAGGCTGGAGTCGGCGGAGGGGCTGAAGGAGGACTGTGAGGTATGGAGGGGGCAGGTTATGGAGGGCTTTGAATGTGATGAGCAAGACTTTGAAGAGGATGCCCTGTTTTATGGGGAGCCTGTGGAGCTGCTGGAGGACAGGAGTGATGAGGTCTCTGGAGCTGGTGTGAGTGAGGAGGTGGGCAGCAGAGTTCTGGATGTGTTGTAGTTTTTGTAAATCAGAGGAAGGGAGTCCATAGAAGAGGCTACTGCAATAATCGAGTCTGGATGATATGAATGCATGGACGAGTGTTTCTGCAGCAGAGGTGGAGAGAGTGGGACGGAGACGGGCGATTTTACGTAGATGAAAAAAGGCTGTTTTAGTGAAGTGACAGATGTGGGGTTTGATCAGAGAGTGGGGTCAAAGATAAGTCCAAGGTTTCTGATTTGAGGAGAGGGGGTGACTGTGTGGTTGTCGATGGTGAAGGAGAAGTTCTGAGTGAAGGAGAGGAGGGATTTGGGGCAGATGATCATGATTTCAGATTTACTGCAGTTGAGTTTTAGGAAGTTTGAGACATTTTGTGACTTTTATGAGTGCGGTTTCAGGACTGTGGTGGGTTGTGAAGCCAGATTGAAAGGTCTCATAGAGCCGGTTGGAGTGGAGGTGTTTTTGAAGTTGTGTGGCGACAGAGCGTTCCAGAATTTACAGAAAGGGGAAGTTGGAAATAGGGCGAAAATTGGTGGGGTCTTCAGGGTCCCATCTGGGTTTTTGATTATGGGTGTGATGGTGGAAAGGTTGATAACAGGGGAGGCAGGCTTTGACAAGAGCTGATGGAATAGGGTCCAGGGAGCAGGTGGAAAGGTTGATATTTCTGAAAATGTTGCTGCACTGTAGTTTAAGCTTTGGATCTTAACCCCTCAAAGAAGAGATGTTTTGACTCAAGGGGCTGTTTATCAGTCTATTTAGACAATTTACTTTGACGTATCCTTCCCCTGGAGCCACTGTTGTGTGCAGAAGCTAAGTATGAGGATAAAAATTGCTATGAGGCATTGGCCTCACTGGGACCACCAGAAATTGTGACTGACCACCCCAGGTACACCGTGACTGACTATTTGCCATGTAGGGTCACCATGGGGTATGTAATAGCTGGCTTCTGTTGGCTCTGTTTGGTATAAGTTAATATTTTTACACACATTTCTCTTAACAGTTCTCCATAAATCAAGATATAGAGGTTATGCTCTGACATCACAATGTCTGTGACAGACTGGCTGTTTCACTCACTGAGTTGCAGAGAATATCTAGTGACTGATATTGGTGGTAAGAAACAATGAAACGCTTTAATTCACCTGAAAAGTGTTGTGTTTGAAATAAATCTCAGCAGATCTGATTCATTTTGATGATATTTAATATTGGACAAGCAGATTCTGGTGTGATTTACATTCAAAATGTCTACATTGACTTTTGGAGGCATAGAGTTATGTTAAATATGCAACATTTATAACCCTGAGTTACAGGATAAAGCTCTATAAAGACTTTAACTCGGCATCTTTGTAATTTTTTTCAGCCAAAGTGAGATGGATGTACCCAAACTTTAAGTGAAGGTACAGTTTTAGCATCCATCAAACAAATGCTTCCTCCTGTTTACATTTAATGTGACATACAAACAGGTTTAATACTTTCATTTCATGAAAAACAACATCAATAACTGTCCAAATGGAGATCATATTAACTTATTTCATCAACATGTGTTAAATGTTTTGACTAAATTTTTTTTGATTGTTTACTGTCAATCCAGCTGTTGTAGTCAGGCTTCTCTGGGTTTCATGTCAGATACAAGCATGATAAATGACCTGTTGTCCCAAACTTCTTATCAATTAAGATATTATACTTGATTTCATGAAAAAAATAGCAGTAAAACCAAAAACAAGAGGGCAGAGAGAAGTATAGTTTACATTCATCATTACGTGGGTGCACGAAGGCTCAGTTATATCTCAGCTCAGTTTTGTCATCATAAACTGGATGTTTCTGCTCCAAATGTTTCAGAAACATCAGCTGAGGGTCTTCACTGCCAATGGAGAGCAGGATAAGATCGTATAAGATTCTAGGTTTTTTTTTTGCTCAGTGTTAAAAGTGGATTTCTAATTTCTAATTTGTGATTTGATGACTTTATGTCTCTGGCTTTAAAACAGATCCACTCAGAGGTACAAATACAGTAGCCTGAACCTAAATCTGAATCCACCCATTTGTGACCCACGAATGTCATCTCATAATATCTTACATGATTTTTTCTCCTCTAAAAGTTTCTCTAAGAGATCTGATATTTCTTTGTCATGTTTATCCTGAAGGGCTTTCATTCCTTCCTCTCTTCCCTCTTTTATTTCTTCCTCGTGTTTTGCCAGTAAGCTTCTAATTTTGCGTAAATTTCCTCTCTTTTTCGTCACACTTTTCACCATGTCCATGATTACAAGTTGATGATTTTTCTTCAGGTGTTCCTCTTTGAGGTCAGAAAGGGCTTTCAAGAGATCATATTTTTCATCTTGGTCTTTTTTCTCTTTCTCGTGTGTCTTCTGTAGGGCTTCGTAGTCTTTATTGTGTTTGTCCATGAAGTCATTGAACTCTTCAGCTTTCTTCCTGGCCTCTTCTTCGTAGGTTTTCTTCAAGACCTCCATTTTTCTCTTGTGGTCCTCCTCCATGGTTTTTCTCGCTCGTTCCTCTTTCTGCTGTTTGAGTTTGTCTTCCTCTTTTCTTTTCTTCTCATCGTTCTCTTTCTCTCTTTTGTATTCCTTCTCAAGCTTCTTCAGTTTAGTTTGTTCCTCATATCGTATCTGCTCGTTTTCTTGGAATCGGATCTCCCACCAGTCTTTGAGCTTTTTCTCAAAGTTATCTCGTTCTCTTTGCAGTTCCTCTCTGGTCTCCAGCAGCTCTCTGTCTATTGTTTGTTTCTCCTCTGATTCAGCCTGAATCTGTTTCTCTAAATCAGAAAGTTTGTGACTCAACTCTTGTCTCTGAATTTCCTCCTGTGTCTTTCTCCCTCTTTCTTCTTCCTCTCTCAATGTTATGTCTTTTTCTCCCTCCTCTCTTTCTTTGTTGAGGTTTTCTTTCATGTCTTCGAGTTGTTTTTCTCTCAGCTGTCTCTGCTTTTCAGTTTCGGCTATCTGTTCCTCGATTTTTCTTTCCATTGCCTTCATTTCCTCTTCATGTTTTGCTTGAAGTTTCTCCATCTCCTTCTTCATCTCTTCTTCCTTCTGCTTCAAGAGTTTCTCCATTTGTTTCTTTATAGCTGCTTCAGCTTCTTGCAGCATCTCGTTGGTGTAGCAGCTGCCTCCGTTCTCCTTCATCATCGCATCAATCTTGGTTATCAGCTCACTGACTTGTGTTTGGTTTTTGCCGTCCCGGTTATCAAACAGGTGGTATCTCCCTCCACAGTTGGCGATCAGATTCTTAAAGGAATCAGTACATTTAGTTTTAATGTATTCCTCAATGCTTATTTCCTGATACTTTAGTTCATCTCCTCCAGTTAAAAGGACGATGGTGAACTTTTCTGCATTCCCTCCAAATCCTTCCTCGATTCTTTTTAGAGTCATCTTCTCCTCCTCTGTGAATCTGCCAATGCTCAACACCAGCAGGAAGACGTGCGGTCCTGGAGCCAGCTGACTGATGCATTTAATCATTTCTCCATAAACCTTCTCATTAGACAAAGCTGTGTCAAACAGACCAGGAGTGTCCACCACAGTGATGGGACGGCCATTCACCTCACCGTGTGCTTTCTGACAACACTGTGTGACTGATTTTTGGCCCAATTCTGCCTCAAACTCTTTTCTTCCCAGAATGGTGTTTCCTGAAGAGCTCTTTCCACAGCCGGTCTTTCCAAGCAGGACTATCCTGAGACTCTCTGGGCCCTGCTTCATGTCACCATCTGAAAACAAGAAAGCCTCGAGTTCAAGATCGCAGCGTAGTGTCACAACAAGAATAGAATTTGAGTAAAGTTTTTTTTAAATAGAGGAAGTGATTCAATAAAAGCCTACTCAACGATTCAAACAAGCTCAATATGTAAAGCCAGCAGTATGTTTGAAAAAGGATTACATAAAAATAAAAAATCATACAACCTGAGTTTGAATCTGAATGGCAACAAATGTCCCAGTCATTGCTGGTCACACTAGTTTTACTAACTAATCATTACACAGACTTCATGTAGGTAAACAAGGGTTAAAACAGTCATCAGTCCCTAATCTCCACTCTGGTCATCAGCACCACCCACTACAACTGGATACTGGACTTCCTCACAAACAGACCCCAGTCAGTTCAGATCTGCAGTCTCTACTCCTCCACTCTAGTGTTTAACACTGGAGCCCCCCAGAGCTGTAAGCTCAGTCCTCTCCTGTTCATGCTGCACACCCAAGACTGCAAACAATTAACCAATTAAGAGGGAACCACAACTTAATTTCATTGCGCAGCCTGTTGTATAATGACCGATAAACTTCCTTGTATCTAACTCCACCACTGATGTATCAGGTCATGTATGGGAGCACATGCTGCCTCTTTGCTGCATCAACTAGGGCTTTGTATTCTTCCGGTCTCATGATAGCCATCCTGCAGGCCTGTGCCAGGCTCATGTTCCTGTTCTTCCTTCTTGTTACATCAGTTCTTTGCTGGTTAAAACACTGATTATTAGTGTCTTGTTATTAGACCTGTCTTGAAAATAAGAGTTACTCATGGATCTACTTACCAGTTGTGATTGTCTGTTTCAGGTCCATCAGCTCAGTCTGTTGAATGATCTTCTCTATCTGAGCATGTGCAAATGTCTCTGTTGTGTAGCTGAGTGCCTCTCGTTCAATCTCAGCTCT
The DNA here is from genome assembly GCA_037902135.1 of Cetoscarus ocellatus. NCBI lineage: Eukaryota > Metazoa > Chordata > Actinopteri > Labriformes > Labridae > Cetoscarus > Cetoscarus ocellatus. The sequence goes on along the minus strand of JBAMNC010001269.1, from coordinate 92,986 downwards.
GTGTTTCTCCAGACAGTCCAGAAGATCTGAGATCTGCTGCTTGTCTCTGATGTTGAGAACAAAATGTCCTCCACAGCTCTGAATGAGCTCCTGGATGTTGTTGTCTTTCTTCATATAGCTGACAACTTCTGGAGCTGAAGGATCTGCCTCCACAGTGAACAGAGTCATGGTGAAGGCCTTGACTTGAGAGCCAAATGTGTTCATGATGGTCTCAAACTCTTTCTTGTCTTCTTCAGTGAGTGGACCCACAGGTAGGACCAGGATGAAGGCATGGACACCCTCAGGGTCACAGAGGGAGACAGAGCTGAGTGAAACTTTCATCACAGTCTCCAGAGGTCTTCCATACAGCTCAGGAAGCTCCACCAAGGAGACCTGACGTCCACACACTTCTGCCTGGTGTTTAACACACTCTGATGTGCCAGAGACTGGATGAAGATCAGTCCGACCTAAAATGGCCCCTGCTGCTGAGGTCTTCTCTGCTCTTCTGTTCCCACACAGGACAATGTTTAAAGATGTCCTCATGAGCTCAGATTGGATGGACTCTTCATTAAGGGTGAGAAAAGACTGATTGTTTCCACGTACAAAGCTCTCAATCTCTGTCATGAACAAGGAACGGTTTCCATAAGTCATGTAGATTTTTTTCCTACACTTTTTAGACACTTTGTGCAAAGGAAGTTTTGAGTCAAATCCTTTGCGTGTTTTGATGATCATTAAGTGTTTGAAGGCCTTCTGATTAAACAAGCTTAAAATAAACTCCAGAGTTTGTCTGTTCTCTTCAGTGAAATCAGAAGGATTTACTAACAGCAGTAGGACATTTGGTCCAGGTGGGCAGAGAGACACACAGCTTCTCATCTCTTGAATCACTGCATCCTTTGGGAGATGAAACATGTCTGGAGTTTTAACAACAGTTAAAATGTTTTCTTTCCACTTTGTAGCAAATCTTAAGCAGTGCTGGGCTGATTGATGATCCAAGTCCGTCTCTCCAAAGATGAAGTTGATGAGTTTTTTTTTTTGGATTTCATCTTTTCCAAAGATGACAATCCTAAGTTCAGGTGCTGTAAGACAGAATCAGTGCACAGTGTTAGTGTAAGCATCATGGGTGTGTGTGAAGAAAGATTCAGTCCAACACTTTCTGGGTTCTGTTCATAACATTTAGTGAGCCGACCTAAATTGGGTTATGTGTCAAGTTCTAAAAAAGTGCATGAAAGAGCGCTCTTATCTCTAAAAACAATACACATTTGCACATCAAATGAGGCAGAACAACTCAACCACAAGCTCATGTGAATCATTTTGCTGCAATCATAAACATCATAAAAAGGATTTAGATGTAATTAGCAGCTATGGTGACATTGCAGTGAAACATAGTGTCCTAGATTTCTGTCTTTCAACAGTTGATGGAAACATATACTTTAGTATCCAACTTCAGCAGTGGTAATTACCAGTATCATTTTAATGTCTCAGTACTGGTTAATATGCCAGTTTGTAGAAGATCCTCTTTTTAAGATATATTTTTGCATCTTTAGGCCTTTATTGACAGGAGAGAGAGAGACAGTGGATAGACTTGTGAAAGGGGGTGAAGGAGTGTAGAGGAAGACCCTCTTCCAACAGGTCACAGGCTGGATTTGAACCTGGACCAGCAGAAGCATGTATATAGTGTTTCCCCTGTAGTTTATTTGGGAGCCCCCCCCCCCCCCCCCCCCCCCCCCCACAGTCACCCCCACCCTACCAACAGGATCCCACCCAGAAATTCAAGTCCTGCTTTAAAAAAATAAATCCATTGTTTCCTTTTTATTTCAATCAATATGGTCAAGAGGCATTCTTTTTTTTATCAAATAAAAAAGATAACTCTAATTTGCACCATTTAAGAGTCTTATCGGTCACCAGCCTTTCATTACATTCATTAATGGGGCATAGGGACTTGGGCTGGGAACTGAATGGTGGCGGGTTCAAGTCCCGAATAATCTATGTTTAAAAGCTGGTTTGGTGGCTGGAGAGGTGCCAGCTGACTTCCTGGGCACCGTCCAAGTGCCCTGCCTGGTAACGCTTCTTCAGGAGCAGCAAACCATCACTGACATCTCTCTATTAGTGCATGATTGTAGGCCTGTTTGTGCATGTGCTTGTGTATTTCAGCCTATGTGTGCAGCATGTTTCAACAACACAGTGTAAGGAATTGAATTTCCCTTAAGGGGTTAATAAAGTGCATCTTGATCTTAAAATGTATTTTTCCTCTCCTTTGTGATGGGTGCGGCTCTGCCCTCACTCCTCTCTCACAACATACACCAGTACAGACACACCCATCGACACTCAGAGAGTGGAGGAGAGAGCATGCTGCCAATATTATGGTAAAAAAATAAAAAAGCTTAAGGTTGGACAGACTGTTTAGAGATAACAGAGTTATAAATAACTGTAGCCCCTCCCTTCACTTCTGTATAAAGAAAGGATGTTCACCTTGTGGATGAAAATTAAAACATGTAACTTGAACAATCCGGGGTGCTGGTTTGGTGGATTGGTAAGCAACCAGACACGACCCATATACATACTTTTCCGGCCTGGGGTTGAATCCGGCCTGTGGTCAGTTTGCAGAGTGTGTTCCCCGACTCTCTCTCACCCCCTCCTTCCACTGTCACTCTCTCTCCCATCAATAAAGGCACACTAAGGGCAACTTGGAGTCACAATCAACCTAACAAGCATGTTTTTGGTCAATGGTGGGAAGCCGGAGTGCCCACAGAGAACCTATGCTGGCACGGGGAGAACATGCAAACTACACACAGAAAGGCAGTTCAACCAGCAACCTTCTTGCTGTGAGGTAAATGCACTACCTCCTGTGCAGCTGTGTCCTGAAGATAGGATGATTTAAAACAACTTCAATGATTTACTTACAGTCAGAGGAGGAGGTGTTTCTCGATGGCATCATAGATTTGAACCCTACAAAAAAGAATAGATTAGATAAACAGATACAGTAGACAGAAAGATCCTAAACTTAAACCTAATACCCATATCATCAGAAACATTAATCCAGCTGTCTATTGCAAACATTCAATCAGCCAATTGCATGGCTGCATCATAATGCATTAAGGCATTAACATGGTCAAGATGAGCTGCTGTGGTTCAAATCAATCATCAGAATGGAGAGGAATACTATAGTTACCACAAAACAAACCAATATATGTGTGTATAGCACCAAATCATAACAAATGTTATCTCAAGACACTTAACAAAAGAGCAGGTCAATGCCAAGCTCTTCTGTTTCAGACATTGGTAAAATTACAAAATAATAAATAAATAAATCTAAAAACAGTTTTAAATAACTTTTCGGGAAATGTTGATCATGGCACATGTGATTTGATTCTGAATGTGGACATTGAAATTTTTAAAGGGCTCGTAAACAGTGAGAGACAGGGCAGGTTTTCATATTTTTGACAATGACTCACTCCACAGTGTTGGAAATGCCTTAGCAGAGGTTCGTGCTCACTGAGCACTCCTACTTTACTATTATGTTTGATCCAAAGACTGATTTAAATTGCAAAACTGTACAATGTACAGTTACAGTGTGGAGGGATTTGGACTGACATGTAAAACATAATGACACATTAATCTGCTGTTTGCAGAGATGAACTGTGCAGGTTTGCAGTTTTAACAAAGGCGAAGAAAACAGTAGGTGTGATACCTCTCGGCTCCATAGCTGAGTGCTGTTGTGGAGGGCTGTGTCTGAAGCAGGAAGGATCTGCTGTCTGTCCCTCGAACAGCTGAGCTGCACCAGTCTGTTGGAGGGGGGACTCTGCTGTCTGTCCAGCTGCTGCTTCAGTGGGTGGTGAAAATGAGTGACAGTCAATTACAGATTAATCTTAGCCCTTTGTTTAAATCACAAATTTTGACACTTACATGGAGAAGGGACAGATTCCAGAAGGGGAAAACCCTCCACGCTGTAGACCTTGATTATTGTAGGTGAATCACAGCTCTCACACTGTCCTTTATATTTTGTTTGTCAAATCTGAGATGGACTCACATCTAGAAGAAAATTCAGAGTAAATTTAACATAGACTTCAAGAAATACATCATTAAGCAATTTAAAGAGTCCATATTTTGCCTCAACTCTGGTTTATAATAGAAATGAACAATATTGTTGTCAGTATGGCTTAAAAACTTTAGTATCAGTTTCTGCAGATATTTAATATAGATATTTATATCCAACCCCAATTAGAGCAAAGAGGGTAATGTGTACACTCAATCAAAAAATATTGGTATCAGTATCTTTAATAATGAATTCAGTCATCTCAGGCAGCTACTGGCCCTGGAACAGAAGGAGGGAGAAGTGCTAATGCTGTGAACCATTTGTCTAGTGCATGGAAATGCCTTATCACATTACAACATGTGAAACACACAAAAGGGCACATAAAAATGATAAAAAGCACAACAGCACCTCTTTATAGTTCAATCAATCAATGTTTATTTGTATAGTGCCAATTCATAACAAGTGTTATTCCAAGACACTTTACAACTGAGGGTAAAACTGGGATTTTACTATCTGAATAAAAAAATAAGTTTTTCCCTCACAGCTCGGAAATACCTGGCCTCAGCAACATTTATGTCGTTGATCGATTATGATGATGTCTTGTATATGAGTGCCTCGACCAAACGTCTCTGGACTCTGGACACTGTTTACCACTGTGCACTGGTTTTGTTACTGGCTGCAGTCGCCTCACTCACCGCTGTGAACTCCATGCCAAAGCTAAGTGGCCCTTCTTGAGCTCTCGGAGGTATACCCACTGGATGATGTTGATTTATAAATCTCTCCTTGTACTGGTTCCATCCTATCTCTGTTCTCGTCTGCAGAAATCGAGGAGCACCTATGCCCTATGCTGTTGTGCAATTTATCACCTAAATGTGCCCAGAGTCCGAACTGAACTGGGGAAACAGGCTTTTTCTTATGCTGCCCCCACAGCCTGGGACACTGTACAGACAGAACTGAAAATGTCTGAACTGGTTTCATTTAAAGCTTTTCGTTCCATTTTACTCAAGGTCAAGGTAAACTTTATTATCCCGGAGGGGCAATTTGCTCTGCAGCCAGCAGTATCACACAGACAACAAACCAACAAGGCAGCGACAATCCTATGAGCAATGCCTGTGTTTTTAAATTGTTCCTGTCCCTAAAACTGTAGCACTTTCACTGTGAACTTACTGAATGCCTTGCTATATTTATTGTCTTGATTTGCTATTCATTGCCTTAAACTTTTATCCTGAATTTGTTTTTATTGTGACTTGCTGCTGACCTCTTGGCCAGGTCACCCTTGTAAATTCTATCCTGATCTCAATTGGATTTATCTGGTTAAATAAACGTTAAAAACAAACAAACAAACAAACAAAAAAAGACTGGGACTGGGAAATGTCTGTAAAAGCATGTCGAGCTCAACTCATTGGGGGCGCTATAAACACCACATGTGCATATCTCAAAGACAGTTGATTGGAATTACACCAAATTTAGTGTGCAGTATATCTGAAGGCGAGTATTAACCCTTCCAATCCCAAGCAGTTTCTGGTCGTTTTTTGTTTCTCTCACATTTGTACTCACTGTGGTCACACTTTTCTCTGCAATATGAAGTTCAGCACCTCTATAGATTCAGGACAACCATGGCTATTGACTGATGAAACTCAATTATGTCTACATGCAGTGCAACAAAATTTAAAAGCTACAAATCATAAGAAAAAAGAAAACGGACATTGATTTTTTTCTGATTTTGTAATTTTTAAAAAAGTTAAAAATAAGGAATTAGTGCACACAACACATTTTCAGGTACCCTCAGGCCTAAGGAACATAGGAAAAATAGTGGTGTTGGTACTACATTCAAAGAATCTACAAATTCTGAAATCTTGTTTGATATTTAGAATTCCAGGCTGTTTTTGCTTCTGTCACTTTTTACTCACTATGGTCTCATTTTTCTCTGCAGTATGAGGTCCAGCACCTCTATAGATTCAGAACAACCATTGCTATTGACTGATGTAACTCAATTATGTCTACATGCAGTGTAACAAAATTTAAAAGCTAAAAATTATTAGAAAAAAGAAAACGAAAATAACAATTTTCTAAATATTTATTAATATTAACATTAATTATGTTAATATTATGATTTACAGTCTACCCTGCAGAGGCAATCTACAAAGCACTCTTTCCTTTGTAAATACCACAGTTTGCAGGGAAAATTTTGAAAGAAAAAAACGGTTTAGCCGCTGGAGGCCTTGAGCAGATCCAGTCTCATGTTGAACAGCCATCATACCAAAGCTGTGTTGGGTGTGTGAGTGAAAGAAGCAAGGTGGGCGAAGGCAAGTGGACTAAAGTAAGAACTAAAGCTAGTGACAGATCCATGGGCCAATCATAGACCTGTCCTCATCTTATTTGTCTCTGCTGAATATATAATTTATTAGAGGTTAGCCTCTTGAGATGCAACATCTCGTTTTCAGGAGCGTCCTCGTGTCTGTATGATTGTTTTTTCCGGGGGCTGGCAAAGGACTAATAATGAGAATTTATGGTAGTGACAGACTCATGGATCCCCAGTCCATAAATCTGTCCTCATCATAATTGTCTTTGTTGAATATAAAGTTGTTAAAATGTTTGCCCCTTGAGATGTGACATCTCATTTTCAAGACAGACCTCGTGTCTATATAGTTGTAAAGATAGTTATTATGGAGAGAGATGTCATTCTAATATTAACTAACTGAACTGAGGTGACTAACTGCGTGTGGGTGGCTTGTTGCAAGCTGGATAACGCATTGGCCGAAGTGCTTGCAGCACACCTGACTGATGCATGCTTCGTGTTAATGTGGCACTTTAAGCTGGAAGTGCTTCGGTGAAAAGAAAATTCCTTCCTGCAGAGTGTGCATATAACTAATGTTGGTTTACGCTTCCGTCTTGCGTTTTTTTGTATTCTGCGCTGCAGATTGGACCTGCATTCAATGGCCCTGCTAATTTCCCTCCTGAGGATTTAGCTACACTGTATCTCTGCCACTGTGGCAATGTTAGATTTCCTGACATCTGGTTAAACATCCTGTAAAACATCTTCTGTAATTATCTTCCTCTGCAGATCTGCTGACTTCCGCCCTGCAGCCTGATAGCATGAATGTTTTTCACAGATAATCCCGTCGATCACCTCAGTTCAGACACATTTTAAAAACAATTTAGGGCATAAAAACTTTTTATAAAGCAAGACCAAAACATAGAAACTACAGTTTTTTCAGAAAGCCAATATAATTTACATTTACTTTCACCATGAACTCTCTGACTGATATGTTAGATATAAAGAATTTTCAGCTCCAAACGCTAATGGTTTTCAGATCATGGATCACTGATGTGAAATTTAATGTTACAGTGATCTTAAAACCAGCAAGAGTCAAACTTAAAGTCAATGCTTTTAGTCTGGAAAGATCTGTTTTTACGAGGAAGGAGTCATTAGAGTTGGTATGGATTAGAAAAGATGACAAAATGATTAATTCCTAACATAATCTTTCCTATTAGTTATTAAACTGAAAATGTATTGATTCATTACTCGATTATTTTCTACGTCTAGCTTAAGCTGAGTGTACTCACCTCATTAATTCTCTGCTGTGACAGGTGTGTATCAACAAAACTGAAAGTATGAAAGAGAGAAAGGGGAAGGGGAAGTAAAAACTGAGTGCAAGCAGCCTGCCTGACCACAGCCTCAACACAGTAATTAAAACATGTTTTCAGTACAAAATTAAAAAAAGTATGTTTTCTTTCCTTCTGTTGTTCCTGTTGTCAGCATGTTTTTTTATTCTCCAAATGAGTAGAACATTTCACATTGACTGGTTGATTGATTATTCACGTATTATTCCAAACATAATTACAAAAAAAGAAATAACATAAACAGCAAATAGAAGCACTGACAGACCAGTTTGGAGTTGACCTCACAAATCTGCCAAAGCAGTTGTGCGTGCCAACCGGCTGCAAAAAGATGGTGTAAATATACTGGGACAAATTAAGAGATGCAGTTTGTTTTCTGGTGAAAAGGATAAAAAAGTCTAGTTTCACAATAGGATATCAGAATCTGGAACAAAGGGATGTAACAATACACTAAGTCTGTGGGTCAGTGGTTAACAAATGTATTAGTCCACAACCCGATGTAAAGTTTCTGCCTCAACAGCTCTTAATTAACAGCATAATCACCAAAATCATTTTTATGTCTCTGTAATAGTTAATAAACCAGTATGTAGAATCTCTGTAACTGAAATTATATTTTAATTCTCAAATAGTAATTATTGTTATCCATTAATTTTCAAATACTGTTTTTCAAAAAAAAAAAAAAAGGAAAAATAGTAAAGCTTATTATTATTTCTTGATTAAGATATAAAAATACAGTTATTTACTTCATTCCTAAAGAAAAAATAAATAGTTTTAGGGGTTGAATGCTATGACTGATTATTTTGACTTCTCAGAGAAGCAGATCAACTTTGGGTAAAATAATCTGAATGGTTTTAATTCCTCATTCCTGTTCAAAATGTCTGTTCAGTAACAACTTTTTCAGTTTAGAACAAGTTTTGAAGATTTCTGAAATGTCCATGTTTTCTGATTTTTTAAGACATATGGTCAAATGAATTTGTTGAGATATGTACCCTGTGTTTTTGCTCAGTTTTTGGTGCAATTTGGTTCCATTATTTGGGCCATTTAAGTCCTTTATTTTGTCTTCTGAATATTGTTTCCTATTGTGAGGCGTTTTAGGCATTTTTCCTGTATATAAATTAAAATTCAAATATTGCAAGGGGTAACTGAGAAGAAAGGGCTGTTTTCAGATTCATCACATTTTCATTTTGTTTTACTTTTAAGCATAAAAAAGTATTTACATTTATGATGTAAAATATATATTTTTATCTCGCTGTTGAGTCAAGGTGATGGGGTGAAATTTGAAACCTGTTGTTCCTCTTATGAAAAGTGTTTTCTCTCACCTTCACCACACAAATGTGAAACAAAGATCATCTTTTAAGCCAAACCTGCACCTCCAGGTATTTTGTTCCAGGTGTATTACTGTTTTCAATATTTTAATAGCCTGGTACAATTAAAACAAACAAAAGGAGCATTATTTCAATCAAAACAGAGCAATAAGCGGCATAATCATTTTCTGCACAGATAAATCATTAGATTAAAAAAACACGATATGCTTATGGCTACATCACCTGACATTTGCTGTATGTTATGGTGCTGATATTATTACCTCCACCAAGGAGGTGATGTTTTTGCCGGCATTTGTTTGTTTCTTTGTCTGTTGGTTTCAGAGGATAACTCAAAAACTACAGGACAGGTTTGGAGGACATTTCATAGAATGTTGGTCACGGCAAAAGACAGATGTGATTAGACATTGGTTGTGATCTGAATGTGGATGCGGATCAAGAAATATTTTGAAGGATCTGTTAACATTCCCAGAGAAGGCAGTTTTCCACATTTTCACTTTTGCAATAACAAAATAAACTATCAATAAATTTGGATTAAATTTGGTAGGTCATGGCACCAGGGAGGATTAGACTTGGTGATCCAAATCCAGATGTGGATCGAGGATGTTTCTTTTTTGAAAATGTAAGTTAGGGCAGCTTTTCAAGTTTTTCACAATAACAAGCTCGACAATGTTGGAAAATGCCTTGGCGGAGGTTTGTGCTCTCGGGGCACTTCTGGTAATTATTACGACAACTACAGCTGTAAGCAATGACATTAATATTTATATGTTTATGACAGCATCTCACATTTACATTGCCTGTGGGCAGCATGCTTTGGGGAATACTGACTGTGTGTGTTGGTAATAATAATAATAATAATAACAATTATAATAATAATAATAATAATACATACATACAAACAAAACAAAAAAACCTGTGAGTGGTCAATGGTCATATGCATTTGTGAACAGGTAAGTTTTGAGTGATTATTTGAATGACAGCAGAGAGTCTGAGTTTCTGATGTAGAGGGGGATTGAGTTCCAGAGGGTGGGAGCGGCGATGGCGAAAGCTCGATCCCCCAAGGTCTGGTGCTTGGATTTGGTGATAGGCTTGAGGAGGCTGGAGTCGGCGGAGGGGCTGAAGGAGGACTGTGAGGTATGGAGGGGGCAGGTTATGGAGGGCTTTGAATGTGATGAGCAAGACTTTGAAGAGGATGCCCTGTTTTATGGGGAGCCTGTGGAGCTGCTGGAGGACAGGAGTGATGAGGTCTCTGGAGCTGGTGTGAGTGAGGAGGTGGGCAGCAGAGTTCTGGATGTGTTGTAGTTTTTGTAAATCAGAGGAAGGGAGTCCATAGAGGAGGCTACTGCAATAATCGAGTCTGGATGATATGAATGCATGGACGAGTGTTTCTGCAGCAGAGGTGGAGAGAGTGGGACGGAGACGGGCGATTTTACGTAGATGAAAAAAGGCTGTTTTAGTGAAGTGACAGATGTGGGGTTTGATCAGAGAGTGGGGTCAAAGATAAGTCCAAGGTTTCTGATTTGAGGAGAGGGGGTGACTGTGTGGTTGTCGATGGTGAAGGAGAAGTTCTGAGTGAAGGAGAGGAGGGATTTGGGGCCGATGATCATGATTTCAGATTTACTGCAGTTGAGTTTTAGGAAGTTTGAGACATTTTGTGACTTTTATGAGTGCGGTTTCAGGACTGTGGTGGGTTGTGAAGCCAGATTGAAAGGTCTCATAGAGCTGGTGGAGTGGAGGTGTTGTTGAAGTTGTGTGGCGACAGAGCGTTCCAGAATATACAGAAAGGGGAAGTTGGAAATAGGGTGAAAATTGGTGGGGTCTTCAGGGTCCCATCTGGGTTTTTGATTATGGGTGTGATGGTGGAAAGGTTGATAACAGGGGAGGCAGGCTTTGACAAGAGCTGATGGAATAGGGTCCAGGGAGCAGGTGGAAAGGTTGATATTTCTGAAAATGTTGCTGCACTGTATTTTAAGCTTTGGATCTTAACCCCTCAAAGAAGAGATGTTTTGACTCAAGGGGCTGTTTATCAGTCTATTTAGACAATTTACTTTGACGTATCCTTCCCCTGGAGCCACTGTTGTGTGCAGAAGCTAAGTATGAGGATAAAAATTGCTATGAGGCATTGGCCTCACTGGGACCACCAGAAATTGTGACTGACCACCCCAGGTACACCGTGACTGACTATTTGCCATGTAGGGTCACCATGGGGTATGTAATAGCTGGCTTCTGTTGGCTCTGTTTGGTATAAGTTAATATTTTTACACACATTTCTCTTAACAGTTCTCCATAAATCAAGATATAGAGGTTATGCTCTGACATCACAATGTCTGTGACAGACTGGCTGTTTCACTCACTGAGTCGCAGAGAATATCTAGTGACTGATATTGGTGGTAAGAAACAATGAAACGCTTTAATTTACCTGAAAAGTGCTGTGTTTGAAGTAAATCTCAGCAGATCTGATTCATTTCACTCTGTATCTTTGTAATTTTTTTCAGCCAAAGTGAGATGGATGTACCCAAACTTTAAGTAAAGGTACGGTTTTAGCATCCATCAAACAAATGCTTCCTCCTGTTTACATTTAATGTGACACATAAACAGGTTTAATACTTTCATTTCATGAAAAACATCAATAATTGTCCAAACGGAGATCATATTAACTTATCTATTTCATCAACATGTGTTAAATGTTCTGACTAAATATTTTGATTGTTTACTGTCAATCCAGCTGTTGTAGTCAGGCTTCTCTGGGTTTCATGTCAGATACAAGCATGATAAATGACCTGTTGTCCCAAACTTCTTATCAATTAAGATATTATACTTGATTTCAGGAAAAAAATAGCAGTAAAACCAAAAACAAGAGGACAGAGAGAAGTGGAGTGGAGGTTTTCTTTTTTTTGCTCAGTGTTAAAAGTGGATTTCTAATTTCTAATTTGTGATTTGATGCCTGCATGTCTCTGGCTTTAAACCAACACTAAGTAACTTTTCAGCCTTCATAAAATATTTTCATAACTTTTGTGATGAAATATCGACTTACAACTAGTTGAATGACACCTCTGTCATGGCCTGGGGGGGGTCTGTATCGCTTTCACTGGCACTAAGCAACTTTGAGGAGGGTGGCACGAAACCTGCCACACAAAAAGACTACAAATATGCCGACTGCTTTACCGCATACGTCACTTCCCCCTTTCCCCATTCGCTACAAAGACGGAAGTCGAGTCGAACACCTACGCGCAACTAGTGCTATCATGGCAGAAGCTGCAAAACAAACAAAGAAATGAAAAGTTTTGTCTGAGGAGACAATAAAAGAAAGAGGGAGGCTACCCGGATAAAAGGACAGTCAAGGATTAACATTGGCCCAGCTTTCACTCGCTGGCGTGAGCTCAAAGACGAGGAGGGATTTCCGACCGACGCTGCCTTGGCTCTGTTCCTGCTGGACTAGTAAGTAGCTTCCTCCTGCCGGGATCTGTACGTGTGTTTACTGTGAAATTAGCCAACATAGTGTTTTATTTATCGGTTTCAAGGCTCTAAAACTCGTCAGCGCGTCAGTCGCTTACGACTCAGGTAAGGGGGGGGCGGTGGGGGGATACGGTACAAGACAAAGTTACACATTTATTTTCAACATCGTCATATGATATTGTTTAGCCACAATTAGATTCATTACCTCGTCGCTATTCATCCTTCACACAGCCGCTGGAAACAGAAATGTAGTTCAGTCCAACTGCAGGCGACCGGGAGATCAGGATTTTACGGCGCTACGCGCTGGGCCTCATGGGAAATGTGGTCTTCCTTCAGGCAAAACACTACCGCCTTTGTCCACCGGCGCCGCCATAGTCAACGAAAACTGAAAGTTCTTAAGTGTTGCTTTAAAACAGATCCACCCAGAGGTACAAACAAAGTAGCCTGAACCTAAATCTGAATCCACCCCTGAAGTATCGTTGTGACCCACGAATGACATCTCATAATATCTTACATGATTTTTTCTCCTCCAAAAGTTTCTCCAAGAGATCTAATATTTCTTTGTCATGTTTATCCTGAAGGGCTTTCATTCCTTCCTCTGTTCCCTCTTTTATTTCTTCCTCGTGTTTTGCCAGTAAGTTGATAATTTTGCGTAAATTCGCTCTCTTTTTCGTCACACTTTTCACCATGTCCATGATTACAAGTTGATGGTTTTTCTTCAGCTGTACCTCTTTGAGGTCAGAAAGGGCTTTCAAGAGATCATATTTTTCATCTTGGTCTTTTTTCTCTTTCTCGTGTGTCTTCTGTAGGGCTTCGTAGTCTTTATTGTGTTTGTCCATGAAGTCATTGAACTCCTCATCTTTCTTCCTGGCCTCCTCTTCATAGGTTTTCTTCAGGTCCTCCATTTTTCTCTCATGGTCCTCCTCCATGGTTTTTCTCGCTCGTTCCTCTTTTTGCTGTCTGAGTTTGTCTTCCTCTTTTCTTTTCTTCTCATCGTTCTCTTTCTCTCTTTTGTATTCTTCCTCAAGTTTCTTCAGTTTGGTTTGTTCTTCATGTCGTATCTGCTCGTTTTCTTGGTATCGGATCTCCCACCAGTCTTTGAGCTTTTTCTCAAAGTTATCTCGTTCTCTTTGCAGTTCCTCTCTGGTCTCCAGCAGCTCTCTGTCTGTCATTTGTTTCTCCTCTGATTCAGCCTGAATCTGTTTCTCTAAATCAGAGAGTTTCTGTCTCCACTCTTGTCTCTGAATTTCCTCCCGTGTCTTTATTCCTCTTTCTTCTTCCTCTCTCCTTGTAAGATCTTTCTCTCCCTCCTCTCTTTCTTTGTTGAGGTTTTCTTTCATGTCTTCGAGTTGTTTTTCTCTCAGCTTTCTCTGCTTTTCAGTCTCCACTACATGTTCCTCCATTTTTCTTTCCATTGCCTTCATTTCCTCTTCATGTTTTGCTTTAAGTTCCTCCATCTTTTTTCTCATCTCTTCTTCCTTCTGCTTCAAGAGTTTCTCCATTTCTTTCTTTATAGCTGCTTCAGCTTCTTGCAGCATCTTGTTGGTGTAGTGGCTGCCTCCGTTCTCCTTCACCATCGCATCAATCTTGGTTATCAGCTCAATGACTTGTGTTTGGTTTTTGACGTCCCGGTTATCAAACAGGTGGTATCTCCCTCCACAGTTGGCGATCAGATTCTTAAAGGAATCAGTACATTTAGTTTTAATGTATTCATCAATGGTCATGCCCTTATACTTTAGTTCATCTCCTCCAGTTAAAAGGACGATGGTGAACTTTTCTGCATTTCCTCCAAGTGCTTCCTCGATTCTTTTTAGAGTCATCTTCTCCTCCTCTGTGAATCTGCCAATGCTCACCACCAACAGGAAAACGTGCGGTCCTGGAGCCAGCAGACTGATGCATTTTATCATTTCTCCATAAACCTTCTCATTAGACAAAGCTGTGTCAAACAGACCAGGAGTGTCCACCACAGTGATGGGACGGCTGTTCACCTCACCGTGTGCTTTCTGACAATACCTGGTGACTGATTCTTGGCCAAATTCTGCCTGAAACTGTTCTCTTCCCAGGATGGTGTTTCCTGTAGAGCTCTTTCCACAGCCAGTCTTTCCCATCAGGACAATCCTGAGACTCTCTGGGCTCTGCTTCATGTCACCATCTGAAAAACATGAGAGCCTCCAGTTAAATATCTTGTCAGCATAGTGTCAAAGCAAGAGTAGAACTTGAGTAAAGGGTTTATTTAAAAACAGGAATTGATTCAATAAAAGCCTACTCAAATACCGTTTTCACACTAAAATTATCAGGTCAACAGGGTTTTTTTCAACGCGGGTTAACCTGCTAACAATAAGCAAGTGACTCCTTTCTCACTGCCAGCAGACCTGGGTCTAATCGGCAGCAGACGAGCTTGGGGCTGTTGGTGCATGAAGCTGATTTTATCACGTTGATGATGGTCGAAACACGACAATGTAAACAATGGATAGGGGCATGCAAGCCGTGGACAGGGTGGTCAACTGTTTTCTGTACTTTGTACTTTTCTCCCTCTTTAAAAATGTACAAACTCAGCGCAGGCTGGTACAAAGGCGGACGGAATTTGTTGCTGACACGGCAAAGGGCCACGTAAGTTACAGATGGAGGGGACAGGCGCAATGTTATGCTGTGGGCACGTTACGGTGTCATCCGTAAATTAGTGTGTTGACCCGGGTGGGATGTTCCCACTGAAGCCGATCAGAGGCGAGCTGATATAAACCCGTGTCACTTGCAGGGTCAGTCGACCCGGGTCGAAATGCCGATTAGACCCTTTCAAACTGCTGACTGATTTAAACCTGGGTTTAAACGGGTTTCCAAGGAAAGTAAACTTGTTTGGGAGTAAAATCTGTAACCGTACTTGTTACATCAGTTCTTTGATGACTAAAACATTGTTTACAAGGGTCCTGTTATTGGACCTAAGTTGAAAATAAAAGTTATTCATGGATCTACTTACCAGTTGTGCTTGTCTGTTTCGGGTCCATCGGCTCAGTCAGTAGTTTGATCTTCTCTATCTGAGCATGTGCAAATGTCTCTGTTGTGTAGCTGAGTGCCTCTTGTTCAATCTCAGCTCTGTGTTTCTCCAGACTGTTCAGTAGCTCTGGGATCTGCTGCTTGTCTCTGATGTTGAGAACAAAATTTCCTCCACAGCTCTGAATGAGGTCCTGGATGTCCTCGTCTTTCTTCATATAGTTGACAACTTGTGGAGCTGAAGGATCTGCCTCCACAGTGAACAGAGTCATGGTGAAGGCCTTGACTTGAGAGCCAAATGTGTTCATGATGGTCTCAAACTCTTTCTTGTCTTCTTCAGTGAGTGGACCCACAGGTAGGACCAGGATGAAGGCATGGACACCCTCAGGGTCACAGAGGGAGACAGAGCTGAGTGAAACTTTCATCACAGTCTCCAGAGGTCTTCCATACAGGTCAGGAAGCTCCACCAAGGAGACCTGACGTCCACACACTTCTGCCTGGTGATTAACACACTCTGATGTGCCAGAGACTTGATGAAGATCAGTCCGAGCTAAAATGGCCCGTGCTGCTGAGGTCTTCTCTGCTCTTCTGCTCCCACACAGGACAATGTTTAAAGGTGTCCTCATGTGCTCAGATTGGATGGACTCTTCTTTAAGGGTGAGAAAAGACTGATTGTTTTCACGTAAAATACTCTCAATCTTTGTCATGAAAGACGAATGGTCTTTGTCAGCCATGTTGTAGATTTTTCTCCCACACTTTTTAGACACTTTGTTGATAGAAAATCTAAAATCAATTCCCTTCTGTGTACTGATGATCATTAAGTGTTTGAAGGCATCCTGATTAAACAATCTTAAAATAAATTTCAGAGTTCGTCTGTTCTTTTCGGTGAAATCAGAAGGATTTGCTAACAGCAGTAGGACATTTGGTCCAGGTGAGCAAAAACCCAAACAGCTTCTCATCTCTTGTATCACTGCATCCATTGGGAGATGAAACATGTCTGGAGTTTTAACAACAATTAAATGTTTTCCTTTCCACTCTGTAGCAAATCCTGAGCAGTGTTTGTCTGACTGATGACTCTGGGACTCCAAGTCTGTCTCTTTAATGAAGTTGATGAGTTTGTTTTTTTGGTTTTCATCTTTTCCAAAGATCACAATCCTAAGTTCAGGTGCTGTAAGACAGAATCAGTGCACAGTGTTAGTGTAAGCATTGTGGGTGTGTGCGAAGAAAGATCAGTTCAACACTTTCTGTGTTCTGTCCATTACTTTTAGTGAGCTCTTAACAGAGCCCAATTTGGTTTGGCATCAAGTTCTAAAATAAAGTTCCTGAATGAGTGCTCTTATCTCTCACAATACAACTCAAATGAGACAGAACAACTCAACCCCAAGCTATGTGTGTCATTTTGCTGCAATCATAAACAAATCCAACACCAAGCACATGAATGACAACAAAACATAAAAAATATGACTACAACAGGGCCTTCTAACCAAACATTTCATTTTCAGCTGCTACTACTACATCCATTAATTAATAAACAGACAAAAACTATTTAGATGTAATTAGCAGCTATGGGGACAGTGAAATGTATTGTCTTAAATCTCTTTCTTTGAACAGTTGGTGGAAACATATACTTCAGTACCTAAAAATATGTTTCCAAACTCTGCCAGATAACTCCAAACTGAAGCCTGTCTTATTTTATTATAACTATAATTTTATTAGCATTTGCAATTCTTATGATCAGATTTATTTTTAGTGTTGACTGCTTATCAATTGAAACTATGTAGCCTTAGGCTACTGAGTAATAACAATAACCCTCTTTTCTATCTATATACACAAACACACACATTTATAGAAGAACACCCACACACACCCACGCCCAGGCCCAGGCCCAGGCCCCCCCCCCCACACACACACACAGCTGCCCTAAATTAACAGCATTGGTAATTACCAAAATAATTTTTTCTGTCTCTGTAATGGCTAATGGGATGTAGCTCTTTTTTAATTTTTTCAAAGATTATTTTTCGGGCATTTTTAGGCCTTTATTTATTTTCAGGAGAGAGAGACAGTGGATAGGCTTGTGAAAGTGGGCGAAGGAGAGTAGAGGAAGACACTCTGCAAACAGGCCACAGGCTGAATTCAAACCCGGACCAGCAGAAGCACAAATATGCGTTGAGCCTGGTTGTTTCTCATTCTGCAAAACCAGCACCCAATGTGGACAATCTTTAACCAAAATGATATCGTTGACGCAAAAATGTAATTACTGTAGTTATTCATGCATTAAAAAAAAAATTAAAGCACAATATTAGTGATTGATTAAAGGGATAGTTAGTGTTTTTGAAGCAGGGTTGTGTGAGGTACACGAACCTGAACATGAGTCAGTGTCACAGCTTGATTATCTCTTTTCAGAAATCTTGGGACAGAATGTTATACACTGATGTACGTGGTGCCAAACTCTCCACTTAACTAAACGAATTTTGGGAGAAAACAAAACAAAAAAAGTAGTGTGCTGTCGTCACACACTACAAGCAGTTTGTTTACATCTACTTACTTTACCACCACAACACCACTTTGATTACGCACTATTATGAGACATGGCACAGTATCCGTGTCCTTCTGTCCGCAGTGCTGACTAGTTTGCTTCCCAACAGGAAACAGCTGCTACCAAACTGTTAAACTGTTGATTTTGCAGTGAAGATGACTGCTGTTTAAACTGGAGACTTGTGAATACTTGAATGAAGTGGAGATCACAGGAGAAACTTCTGTAGATGGAGAATAAACAGGTCTGAACTGAGAATGCAGGAATCTGTTCTGAGAACTGGAGGACCAGAGTAACACATGGTATGTGTTTGCTGTCTTCATGTTCTTGACTGTTTGTCAAAGCACTTTGTAAACCTCTGTTTTCAAAAGTGCTACACAAATAATGTTATTTTTATTATTATTATTATTATTATTAATCAATCAATCAATCAATCAATCAATCAATCTTTGTGTGTATAGCACCAAATCATAACAAATGCTATCTCAAGACACTTAACAAAAGGGCAGGTCAATGCCAAACACTTCTTTTTTATTACCTCCAGCAACTGCATGTTTTTGTTGATGTTTGTCCATTCGTCTGTTTGACTTCTGACAAAATAACTAAAAACATCTAAAACCGTTTAAAGAAATTTTCAGGGAATGTTGGTCATGGCACAAGGAGGAAGTAATTTAATTTTGGTGGTGATCTGATTCTGAATGTGGACCTGGGAATTTTAAATTTGTTAACAGTGAGAGACAAGGCAGGTTTTCATATTTTTGACAATGACTCACTCCACAGTTTTGGAAATGCCATAGCAGAGGTTCGTGCTCACTGAGCACTCCTACTTTACTATTATGTTTGATCCAAAGACTGATTTAAAGTGCAACACTGTGCAATGTACAGTTACAGTGTGGAGGGATTTGGGCTTAAATGTAAAACATTATGACACACTAATCTGCTGTTTGCAGAGATGAATTGTGCAGGTTTGCAGTTTTAACAAAGGCAAAGAAAACAGTGGGTGTGATACCTCTCGGCTCCATAGCTGAGTGCTGTTGTGGGGGGCTGTGTCTGAAGCAGGAAGGATCTGCTGTCTGTCCCTCAAACTGCAGAGCTGCACCAGTCTGTTGGAGGGGGGACTCTGCTGTCTGTCCAGCTGCTGCTTCAGTGGGTGGTGAAAATGAATGACAGTCAACAGTCAATTACAGATTAATCTTAGCCCTTTGTTTAAATCACAAATTTTAAAACTTACCAGGAGATGTGACAGATCACAAGTCAGAAGGGGAAACCCTCCACGCTGTAGACCTTGATTATTGTAGGTGAATCACAGCTCTCACACTGTCCTTTAGATTTTGTTCGTCAAATCTGAGATGGACTCACATCTAGAAGAAAATTCATAGTAAATTTGACATAGACTTCAAGAAATACGTCATTACAAATCAGCAATTTAAAGAGTCCATATTTTGCCTCAACTCTGGTTCATAGCAGGGATGCACAGCAGTGTTGATAAATAATCAGTATGGCTTAAAAACTTAAATATCAGTTCCTGCAGATATTTAATATTTAGATATTTATATATAACCCAAATTAGAGCAAAGAGTAATGTGTGTGTTCAATCAAATCTTGGTATCAGTATCTTTAATAATGAGTTTAGTCATTTCAGACAGGACTATTCTGCAATCACTGTACTCATTCCTTGAATATGTTCTTTGAGCTTTAAGCTACGGCTAACTGCTGTGTATTTTAACGTCACAACTTCATGTAAGGAGATCAACCACCACCACTCCCCATGTGGTCTTGGTCGTAAATGCCTTTGTTTGAGCCATGAGGTGTTAAGACACCCTTTTTAGGCAGCCATCTTGCCTTTTTCCGTTCCACACACATACACAAAGGCACATAGGACTTTGTCAGGTTAGTTATTGTATGTTTTCATGTTTGGTTTGTTCATAAATGATTTTGAACACAAAATCAGTTGTTGGTCTGTTAATGCTGCATATGAGTGAATCTTGCCAACCAGAACTCCAAATCCTTCAACTTTGACTGACAGTTGATTCGGTAACTTTGGTTATTATTGTTAAATTAATTATGAATCATGGTTCCAGATAGAAAGTCAGTAATCTCTAAGAGACTGATTTAATAAATTAACTATTAATTCCCTTTATGGGTGGTGCCCCGAGGTGGATTTTATGTAAATTAAATCCCATTACTGAATGTCATTAATTATTTCTGATAGCCAATATTATTAAGTCATGGCAACAAAATCCCCAACATTTCTGGTGATATGATTATAGTGATAGTTTTATAGAAGTATAATCAATAATAATCATGAAAAGAGTGAAAATCCAATATTTACATTAACATCTAGGCAAGGCAAGGCAAGGCAAGTTTATTTGTAGAGCACAATTCGTACACAAGGTAACTGAAAGTGCTTCACAGAACGCTTTACAGATCTATACTGATTATAAGGTATGGATTAATGATGTTGAAAAGTAAAACAGCATCAAAATGAGAATTTATGATAAGTGATATCTTTTCTCATAATAATTAGAGGAAAATAAGAATTAATGGTTGGGACAGACTCATGGATGCCTACAATGCCAATTTCCTTCTTGAGGATTTAGAAACACTGGATCTCTGCCACTGTGGCAATGTTAAAGCTCCTGACATCATGCTGTACATCCTGTATAACATCTTCCTTTATAACTCTGCAGATATGCTGACTGCAGACTTCCGCCCTGCAGCCTGAATGTTTTTCACAGATACTTCCGTTGATCACTTCAGTTCAGATACATTTTAGAAACAAATTAGTCTATAAAAACTTTTTATGAAGCAAAACCAAAACACAGAAACTACAGTTTATTCTGAATGTTTGTAAGTCATCCACATTTACTTTCACCATGAACTCTCTGACTGATATGTTAGATACAAAGAATTTTCAGCTCCAAACTTTCATGGGTTTCAGATCATGGATCACTGATGTGAAATTTAATGTTGGAGTGATCTTAAAACAAGCAAGTGTCAAAGTAAATTTTGTTTTAGTCTGGAAAGATCAGTTTTTATGAAGAATAAGTTGTTAGGGTTGGTATCAAGTAGAAAAGATGATAAAATTATTCATTCTTAACATAATCTTCCTATTAGTTATTAAACTGAAAAGGTACTGATTCATTACTAAATTATTTTCTACCTCTGGCTTAAGCTGAGTGTACTCACCTCATGAATTATCTGCTGCGACAGAAGTGAGCCATCAAAACTGAAAGTATAACAGAGAGAAGAAAGAAGGGGAAGTAAGAACAGAGCACTAGCAGCTGCCTGACCACAGCCTCAGTACAGCAAATAATAACCCCTGAGCCTATTTTTTAGGTTTCTGCCCAGAAATTGCACAGACGTGATAAAATGGGTATATCTCTGCAACCACAAGGTCTATTTGAATACTTTTGGTGTCCCAGTAAAGGGGACACTTGTGAGAATTGTTGAGATGTGTTAATTTGAGTATATGTGATATGGGTGAAAAGTAAATGAAGATGGCACACAGCAAAAATGTAAAAAAAAAAAATCTAGCTACGCCTAAAAAAGAAAAAAGAAAAAAAAAAAAAAAGCATTTTCAGGATGAACATAAAAATGATGCAACTGAAGCTCTAACCCTTTATCAGACCATAGTACAGCCCATGAACATTATCTCTGCAAAGGCTGACTCTAATAAAATGAAACATAACAAAATCAGAGAGTTCAGGTGAGGTCTCCAAAGTCATTTGACACAGTTTGGCACCATCTGGATTTTCTCATGTACAACACTATAAATTTCAATTTTACACCACTACTGGTCAATACATCCAAATACAACAGTTTTGGGGAATTTTGAAAAATGTTTAAGATTCAACCAGACCTATAACCAACTTATAGATAGATGTAAGGTGCAGACGTCAAACCTCCTTTATCTATACTTATCCATGGTATTACTACACCAATAAGTCTGCATTTTGGCCGAAAAAGCAGCTGTCTCTAAATATATGGACATTTTGACAGCAATTAATCTTTCAATACAGCATATAAAGACATTCCTATTGGACACCTATCCAAAGAAGCGAGACAGTAATCAGTATCATCGCTGTCTGTGCTGTCTTGGTGAATACGATCCTTGCCGTACATTGTAAGAGTCATCCACACACACAGTGCTCCCAGCGTCCTCCATGGGAGTCTGCTTGGCCATATTATAATGAATCAAACTACCAAGAACAAAGCTGACTACATGTGCTCCCCATGTGCTCCTTGCGTATTGCGCGTACTAGTATGTACATTTATTAGCTCCGTGGTACACATCAATAGCATAGAAATATCTTCGTCATGGATTGGTCAATTTGGTTACACTCACCAAATGAGATTGACAGCACTGTCCGCCAATCAGAATCAGAAAAACACTGATGTGTTGTAATAGCCTCCTGGGTGTGAGAGATATTGTAAGGCTTCCCCCACATCCCGGAACCCGTCAGAGAAAACCCAAAAGCTTTAAAATTCAAGTCAGGAAAAAGGTCTACCAGAATCAGGCGTGGATTTACTGAAAAATAAACTTTTCTCAGCCAGACAGTCAAGATAAGACAAATTTTACAACTATTGTTTGGAAAAGCGATTTCTGTTTTTGTAATTCGCTGGCCTTTATCTCCCTGATAGTTTGGTCTCAATGGGTATGCAATACATCGTTGGATTCCGTGAATTCTAAGCTATCATGTGAGGTGAAGCTTGTGTGTCCTACATTTAGCTTCGTCGCGGTAGAAGGCTTAATATGGCCAGTGGCTCGAAACAGCAGAGCTGTATGGAATTTGATATGTTAATTCATTTAGCTGTTATTCGAGTTGTGTTTAGAGTGTCTAAAAATGTTTAAACTGTCTTGTTGCCCAGGTTCTGCTGTTTAATTTGATGTATAGCATCCCTATTTTGGGTTGTGATTAGCACCTTATATTTTGCTGTGTTTGCAACATTCTGCAAAGGTTGAAACATGTTTTCAGCACAAAATTAATGAAACACGAATTAAAAAAATAACAAGAAAACACAATTTCTGATACACAGACTCCCACAAGAACTTTTCCATCAAATATAAATATTCAGCAAATCTTACTGAACAAAATAAAGAAATAAAACAGTCAACTGTAATGCATATATAAAGTTTCTTTGCAATAATGACTTCATCCGTTAAATCACATAAAGTTTTATTTGTGCATTACCAGTGCTATTAGACATAACTCGCTGCCGTCTTATATTGATCTGTTTCCATTACAGGAGCAGCACACAGTTAGATGTTGTTGCACCAGAGTAAGCATAAAGCCTATTGAATGCTGTCACAGGGGAGGTAAACAAATAAAAGCACATCATCTGTACATTATCTAAAATAAAAAAAATGTCCTTTTGTTTGAATGTCCTACTTAATAAGACATTCAAACTACAATTTGAAATACTGTGGTTGACTGAAGATCAATTTTGTACTTTTTCTTTATTTAATTTGGGAAAACTGCAGAAACAGGTTTTATTCTATGGTGTTTCTGGTATAATATTTCACATTGATTGGTTGATTGATTATTCACGTGTTATGCACAAAGTGCCCAAACCTCATGTTTTATAAGACCCTAGAAATACAGTACCTCTACTTTTTAGTGTTTAGAAACGCCAGGTGGCTTAAATTTGCAATACCTTTACTTCATGCAATATGTTGTTTACTATAATCATACACAAGCAGCTAATAGTATTTTAAAAAGTGTTAATACAGCTGTGTCTTAAACTTCTTGACAAGGAATTGAAACAATTAATGTTTGCATACAAGTTTCTGCTCTTTGTCAGCACAATACTCTTTGTACAAACAAAACAGAGAGAAATATCCCATACACACAATATGCATACACACACACACACTTGTGTGTATGTACATATATATATATATATATATATATATATATATATATATATATATATGAATATATATATATATATATATATATATATATATAATATATATAAATATATAAATATATATATATATATATATATACACGTACATATGAACGAGTACTGTGACTGTTTTTAGTGTTTTGTAACAGACAGGAGTATGGGTAACAAACCCTTGGCCTTTCACTGTTTAACGTTTAGATTTGTGGTTTTACCGTGACATGGGAACTAAAATGTGCTAATGTGGGATATGTTCAGAGCAGCAGCTACATACAACCAGAGCATTTATGTGGATGAATATGGTATGTCTGTGTCAGGATACATACAGAAGTGCATGGAGGACGTCAGTGTCATCAGGAATATTACAACCCAGGCCAACCACAAACCCTGGATGACTGGAGAAGTAAGTGCTATGCTGAAAGCACAGAACACTGCATTTAAATCTGGCTCTGAGAACAGCCAGAGCAAATCGCAACCATGCAATAAGGAAAGCAAAGCGCACTCATGTACTAAACAGCCAGAAATTTTTCCAAGACCCAAACAGCACCAGAAATATGTGGCATGGCATTCAGGTCATCACAAATCACAAGCAGAGTTTCCCCTATAGTTTATTTGGGACGGCGCCCTGCCCCCACCCCTAACGTACACCCCCACCATGCCAACAGGATCCCCACCCAGAAACTCAAATGCAGATTTAAAAAAAAAGAAAAAAAGAAGCCATTATTTGATTTTTGTTTTAATCAAAAGGATGTATAACAGGTATTCTTTTTCCAAATAAAAAAGCTAACTCTAATTTGCGCAATTTTAGAGAATGCGTTGCTATCGTCTCATTACATTGATTTCTCAATGATATCCATTTCTGAGAGATATCCATTTATTTTTATCTGAGATGATGGTTTACTATATAAATGTACAGATTATCTTAAAATTTCTGTGAATACCAAATCTATCCAGTGCCTGATATTGGAAAGGCCAACTCACCGAATCAAAAGCTTTCTCATCAGTGTGTAGAATTTGGCAGCATTTCGCCAAACAGAAACAGTGAATATAGGATATAATATTTCTATTTGTATGTAAAGTCCATCAAAATAGGAGAACAATCATCCCCATAAAACGTTTTTTGAATTTTTATTTAGTTAGAAAAAGCTTAAAAAAAAATTTCATAACCGAGGGTCGCGTTCATGCAGACCGACATCACGATCCACCATGTTGTCTACGGGTGGATTTTAGGGACAAAAAGAACGAAATGCAAATCTGTCTGCCGGTTCTGAAATCTACCTGGAATGCAGGCGAAGAAGAGGAGAGAGGACGGCGGTGGATGCAGACCTATAATCTATAAAAATAATGGTTACAAACCTTGTCACTTTAGTAAATGATGCCGTGTTCATGATCCCTTTTGGTCTTCACAGGCTTCAGCGATGTGACGATTTGGTTACGGTTGGGCTCATTCTAGAATCTGAACGATAGATGTCGCTCAAATGCCAAATTCTACACACTGCACCTTTAAGTCCAACAGCATGTGTCTGCAGAGCTAGAGACTCCAGACTGCAGACTCAGGACCCTTCTGGAGAATTGATGACTTAAATATTGTTTCTCTAGGTTTTTGAAGACTTATCACTCCATCATATTTGACTTTCTGATCCCATACATGTGAAGAGATCACAACATGCTTTGGTGTATATAATTAATCATAAAAATAAGCAACTTAAAGAAAAAAAAAGAATCAAAATCTAATGTTTATTTGGTTCATACGCAGTGTTTAATGATAAACAAGAATATGCACCTACATCCTGCACATACAGTTTAAGTGTCTTTACGCATTATTGTTGGGAAACTTTTTACTTTTACTTAGTGACATTTAAGGATAAACATTGAACTTTTCCTTCATCAATTTTAGTGAATGATAAAATTTCTCTACTTTTCCAGCTAAGGATAAACATGGCCAAATCACATTAAACATGACACTATATTAAGTATACTATCAAATTCATCACAAAAAAAGTATTTAAAAAAGCAAAGAAACCAAGGCAGTTGTCTCAATCAAAATGTTTAAAATGCCTTATTTACATTGGCTTGCTCATGAAATAGAGCATGATTTAAAGAAACACTGTTAAGAGATCAGCGGGATTGAGGGTCCAGCCATCAGAGTCCCTCATGTTCACCTGCTCATCTCATCCACAAAAACTCTGAGTCCTGCAGGAGCAGGTGAACATGAGGGCCTCTCTCGTGAGGTCAACATAAAAACAACAATCCAGTTAAAAAGATATAAAAACTAGAACATATACAAAAATGATCTACATAAACTACATAACAGAAATCCATTTACAAAAAAAAACATACATCAATGCACCTCATGGGAGGATTACATATAATCTCCTAAAGTTTAAAACAGTTTAATCTTTTGAAAATTATTGATTAGCACTCGATACTCTCGCTGTGGTCATCATTCATCTTGTGAATTAAATGAGAATTGCTATGATCACTATGTGTCACTGTCATAGAAACTGAAGGGTTCTGAGGGTTCAGCCTCCTGCAGACACATGCCTCTCCTTAAATCTGACTTAAATAGTCCTCTGTTTTATCTGTGTTTATGTTGTTAAGTTTTTGTTACCAAAGTAGCTGGATTAATCAATAAAATACATTAAATGAAAGGCTCAGTAATTTCGTGGTTGCTGAAACCTTAAACATTGGTAAAGAACCTCAAATCTACATTTAGCAAATATTCAGGACTTTCTGGTTCAATCAGTACTTAAGTTTTACCTCCATCTTCTGCCACTGTAAGGTATTACACTCTTATTACACAGAAAACACTTAAGTATGACATTCAGCCGACTCTCTAAAAGCAAACGCAGAATCAGCTTAACATAAAATAATGAAGTTTTACTGAGGTGAATAAATGTAGTAATTTTATTCACTTTTCTATGCAGATTAGCCTTGTAACAAAAAAGTGTCTAAATTAAGACAACAACTGGAACAGAAGTGCGCAGCTAGAGGGGAAATCATCTCTGTGCAAGTTTTTTAATGAGGAAACGAGAAAGGCAATCACAGGATAGATACACCAAAAGCGTAATCAGTCAAAAAGTGAATGCATCGAGCTGAATGTGCTCATGAACTTAATTAAATACTGCTTTTGCTTGTTGCAGTTTAACTTGAAAGTTTGATTTTAAGATCAAAATCCCTCATAGTGCTCAATAATTTAATGTCTAAAAAAGCATTGAATTGGTCCAAGTCTACAAAATACTACATATTGACACTGTGGATAGTCTTTAAAGGAAATGACGAAAATGAAAATGAGATTAAAGATAAATGCATAGTCTGTGTGTGTTTAACTGTAACACTGGTGATATACCTCAGTTTCTCCATGGGTCGTGTTTGAGCATTTTTGTGTATATACTTTATATTAGCACTGGTTTAACCGTTGCTTCCTGTCGTTTTCATGGCATTTCATTTCATTCATTTCATGAAAAAAAGCATCAGTGATCAGCCAAATGGAAGTCATATAAATGTAATTATTTAATCAATTTGTAATAAAGCTTTGGACTTAAATGATTAAAATTATTTTCAAACCAGTCACTGTAATCAGACTTCTCTGGTTTTAAGTCTGCTGCAAGCATGAAAACTTGGTGTCCTCAGAGCCTTGTCATTGAGATATTATGCTTGATTTTATAAAAAAAAAATAAAAAACACTAAAAAACTAGTGAACAGAGACAAGTGGATGCATGTATGATCTGTTATATACCAGTTGCTGTTACATCACAGCCTCGTCTTCGTTATTAACCTGACCTTACGGCTCCAAATGTTTAAATAACATTAGCTAAGGATCTTTACTAGTGAACATTAACAAATAATAATAACAAAAAACTTTAAACTTCTCAGTTGAATTAAAGTGTTTGTCTGTTTACTCCCCTCTGATTACTGCTGTCAGCCTGTGCTAATAACCACTCACCTGTGCTTATGTCATGTGTAGACCATCTCTTTATGTTGTTTTATTGTTATTAAAAATTAAATAAAAAATGATGGATAAAAAGTGGCATAATGGAAAAGGGACGACCTTGTCCATCAAAATGACAGACAGCAGTAGAGTCCAACACCGTACCTGATATATGGGGAAAATCGCGGGCCCACACTGTAACACCCTGTAAAAAGCCGGCCACAATACCATTACCACCGTGATAAAAACAAAATAGCTGCAGGTCTGAATCATACTCGGCGCTCAGACTGATCCACAGTAAAAGAAAACTTCTCTATAGACTCACGGTGTGGCGTTCAAGGTCCCTCTGAGGTCCAGGCATAGGCATCAGCAGCCAGCAGGGCTAATACTAAAGGCTAATGCTAAAGGCTAACGCCCGCTGATTGAGCTAATGAACGGCTCTTAACTCACGGAGGTTAACTCTGTAAACAACATCCGGCAGCCAGTCTCAGGTGTTCCCCGTGGGTGTGGCTCACAGTCTCCTTCTTGTTATCTTGCTGACACCTTTAAACAAGTCCAAAAAACACCTAACTGTCAAACTCTATTGTCTCTGGTTGTTTTCCCGCTTCTTCTCAGTTCGTGTTTCTCTTCCTCTCTCGGTCTCTCCTGCGCACGGCCACACCTCTCTAGATCATCTGCGCACCCTGCTGGACAAACATGGAACTGCTCAAATACGCCAATGACATTTTTAACTTCAAATTTCTCTTTATCAGTCCTTTAACCTTATTTACTTTACAGACAGGAACTATAAAATACACAGAGTGATACACATTAACAGCAGATAAAGAAAGTGCTGAGAATAACAAGCTTTAAACTGTAATCCTTCTGTCTATTGATCTGTAATTACCTTATCTTTCAGTACTTCTCTTGTATCCTGCAGCTGCTGTATATTTTGGAATTTCCCCCTGTGGGACTAATAAAGGATATCTTATCTTATCTTATCTTATTGAAGAATATTTATCCAAATATTTAACAAAACTCTCACTGTATTACTATTATTTCCCTACCAGGTTACAGAGGGCTAGTGGCTGAGGCAGCTAATGTGTAGACTCTTGAGTTTGATGCCAGCTTACATTATAACAACACACTTTTAAGAGTGACAACAAACTAGGCTAATGGCAGCCAGCTTTTTTTTTTTTGGAGCAGACTACTATGAAATAATTTTGTCTCTAGACATAATCATTTTTATAAACTCAGCACAACTAAGACAAGTTAGTAACTTGTCATATTAAAGAAAAGTAGGAAACAATTGAATAGTTATTATAATAATGCTAACAATAAAAATAATAATAATAATAACAATAATGATAATAATAATAATAATAATAATAATAATAGGACCCCCATTAGCTTGTCCCACCCACTCACTTAAAGCTTCTGTTCCAGTGAAGCGCTGGAAAAGTTGGTAAAGATTTCCGGGTAGGAAACTCCCACCAAAGAAGCGTCCCCAGTGACATATCTAATTTACATCTTGGAGAAGGTGGTTTCAAAGATCAACTACAACAAAACATTAATGGCCCTCTGCTAATTAGCAATCTTATCAGACAAACTCCAAATCCCACAATGCACTGCAACAGCTGCCCTGCAGCACCTGTGCACCACCCCGTCCTCTGCTTGGACATCTCTCTGATCAGTGGTCAGCGGTTGAATGCATCGGTCACTGACTTTACAGTGACTTTTCAGCTCATCCAAAATAAAATATGCAGCTTAAAACAACAACACTGTCAGTTTTAGACTCTTCAGTAAATGCTGATCCTGTTCTGCCAGCATCTTCACTTGTACGTCAAGTTTTGGCCTCTCCTGTGATTGGGTAGAGGCTCGGCCTGCAGAGGGTGATGACCTACAGAAGCTCCAGCAGATGGCGCTGTTTAGACCAATGGAGGCAACATTGAGTTTAAAGCTCAAACCCATTCATACAATCAAAATAAACCTGTTTGTCAAAGCACTTTGTAAACCCGTTTCTAAAAATGCTTTACAAATAAAGTTTATTATTATTATTGTTACTAATTTTCCATATGAGGGCAGATTTGTCAAAGAAGCTAGATTATGTCTAAAAAAGCTGTAATACCCAGTATAACATTTAAATGTTGGTTGTTTTTCTAGATATTCTGTCAAAAGTTTCTCATAGGAAACTCCAATTCCTATCCTGAGATGACGGGATATGTCAAGATCTGAAGAGAACAACTAAGTCTTATTACAGCACAACCGAATAAAATGAAATATGTGGATATTTGTCCATTTAGGGCCGTCGTACAATGAAGACATTTTTACCTGATTTATACACAGTCCACTAAAAAAAGGTCTGAGACCCACTTTTGGGCCTTGATCCACAGGTTGAGAACCGTTGCACTCGTAGACTGCATTTGAAGCTTGATCTTTCAAAGACTGTTCTTACCACATGGAGAATAAATGATGCAGGATACTTCAGGATGAATTTATCATTTAGAAAAAAGTGAGTGAAAACCGTGTCTCAGAGCTGGACTGACTAAGAATGTTGAGTTTTGATGAACCAAAAGACTGACTCTTCATTTTTTAAGTCTTTGTGTTCATTTAAACCATGAGTCAACGAGACACTGGTTGAATTATTAAAATATCACACAAAGGGACTGATGATCCCTCACTGTCCACTGCACCATGCATCTTTACGCTAATGGTACATGGAGGGGTCAATTAGGTGTTATTTAGATGTTCAGATGCAAATTGGCTGAATTGCAAAAGGACATAACTGATGGACTACATTAATGGCTACAGTTCAAATGAAAAATATCACGTTTGTAGTCCAGAGAGCAGATGGTGGCTGTATCACTTTGGATATGATGAGGATGAAAATCTTCACGTTTTCCTTTCTTTCTCTACTTTGTGTGAAAGCGTTACATATACTGAACAAAAATATAAACACAACAGTTTTGTTTTTGCTCCCATTTTTCATGAGCTGAACTCAAAGTTCTAAGACTTTTTCTATGTTCACAAAAGGTCTATTTCTCTCAAATATTGTTCACAAATTTGTTTAAATCTGTTAGTGAGCACGTCTCCTTTGCAGAGATAATCCATCCACCTCACAGGTGTGGCATGTCAAGATGCTTATGAGACAGCACACTGGGCTCTATCCCTCTCTCTCTCACACTCTCTCTCCATATCTGCCTCTGCCCCTTTCTGTTTGCTCCTGTACTCGTCTCTGGCTCTTGTCTCTTAGGTGGTCTGGGATCCTTGGTGGAGACTGCCTGCTGCTGTGGAGTCACGAAGCCTCAATAACTACAATTACAGACATAACACATATTTGGCCATCTCATTCCAGTTCATAATCATTATAGCTGTTAATGTTGATATTAGCATGATCTTTCTATCCATGGTTGATACATCTATAGTAACTATCTTTAGCTCCACATGTACATGAGATCCCTCTTGAAAATGAGGTGTCACATCTCAAGAGGTCTACCATTAATACATTTATACTTAACGGAGACAAATATGGTAGGGATGCACTTGTGGTCTGGGCACCCATGAGTTCGTCACTACCATAAATTCTTATTTTCAGTAAGACTTATTGAGTATACTTCTATAAAATTTTCACCACAACCACACAGACATGAGGACCCTCCTCTAATAAATTTGTTTCCAGCAGAAACAAATTTGACGACGACAGCTCTATGATTGGTCCATTGATCTGTCACTAGCTTTAGTTCTTACTTTAGTCCACTTGTCTCCACTTACCCCCCTCCCTTTGCCCACACACCCAACACAGCATGGTGTGGATTTGCTGTTCATCATGAGACTGGGGTCCACATTCAAGATTTCCTGCTGCTTAACAGAAGGTTTTTTCTTGAGCCATGATGGAGGGATTCATGATTGGCTATATGGATTCATGTTGGGTGTTGGATGTATATATTTGTATATATATGTATATGTGTATTTTTATATGTATCTATGCATATATGTGTATCCATAATATGAAGAGCTTTGTGCTCTATTGTAAAGTGTCTTGAGATAACACTTGTTATGAATTGGCGCTATACAAATAAAGATTGATTGATTGATTGATTGACAGCATGATTATTGCACAGGTCTTCCGGCTGGCCACAATAAAAGGCCACTCTAAAATGTGAAGTGAAGTTTTACTGTATTGAGGGGGACGTCCAGAGGAGACATGATAAACACACTAAAGGACATTCAGAACTCAAAAAGGCTGAATGTGGACTCTTTGATTATGAAAATACTCCCATCCCCCCTTATGTGTCCAGCATGTAGGTGAAAACAAAAACATAAGATGTTATGTTTGCATAGATCGATCTGTTTATTTTTGATCAGAGCAACAGAAAGCATTTTAACATGATTGATTAAAATTTCCAGACACCATGAAAAATAAAACACAGAACAAAAAAAATATCCTTAATAATGATTTCATTAGTATTCCACACATTATGACAGAAAAGAAATGAAAAAACAGCGAATAGAAACACTGACAGACCAGTTTGGAGTTGATGTCACAATTCTGCCACAGCAGTCGTGCCAACAGGTGGCAAAAAGATGGTGTTAGTATGTAAAGACAAATACAGAGATGCAGTTTGTTTTCTGGTGAAAAGGAGAAAATGTCTAATTTCATGATAGGACATCAGAATGTGGAACAAAGGGATGTAACAACACACTTAGTCTGTGGTTCAGTGGTTAACAAATTTATCAGACCACCACCTGATGTAAGGTTTCTACCACAGCTGTCTTAAATTAACAGCATTAATTATTGAAATCATGTAATGTCTCTGTAATGTTTTAATTCAACAGTATGTAGAAGCTCCTTAACTGAAATATTCCTGTTCAACACGTCTGTCCAGTAACAATAACTTTTTCAGTTTAAAACAAGTTTCTGAAAGATTTTTAAAAGCTTTATCTTTTCTCATTTTTATGACAAAATTTGTCAAGCAATTTACTTTAGCTCAGTTTTTGGTGCAGTTTGAGTCATTTAGTTTGGCCATTGAAGCCCTGTTTAATATTATTGTTCCATCCTGAGGCAGTTTAGGTATTTTTCCGACACTGTAAGGGGTTATCATGGAGAAAATGCTATCTTTCATTCAACAAGTTCTTTGTTTTAGTTTTAAGTGAAAAAATGTATTTCCATAATCAACCTTAATATAGTTATGATACTATGAAATATTAAAAAAAACAAACAAACATTAAAAAACACTTTTCAAGTGTGTTTTATCCATTTGAGAATTTTACAATGCTGGAGAGGAAAACAGATTTAACTCCAGACAACTTAAAATTAAAATTTTTTAACAAGATTTTTTTTCTTCAAATATTTAAACATCATGATGACATTTTACTTTATCTCAGGCCAGAAAAGGTTTGACATGTTCTGCATACTCATACTACATTTGCGTCTTGAATTCTTCTGATGAACCATTCAAATATCTGCAGAAAGAGTCCAGCTGGACCAGACCTGCAGGATGTGGAAAAACTGCAAATCTCTGCTCACTAACTTTCTGCCTCTGCTCAGGCTCGGTTATTTTGGTCTTTTTTTTTTATCTTGTTGTTGAGTCCAGGTGACGGGATGACATTTAAAACCTGTTGTTCCTCTAGTGAAAAGTGTTTTCTCTCACCTTCACCACATAAATGTGAAACAAATATCATCTTGTAAGTCAAACCCTCACCTTCAGATATTTTGGTCCTGGTGTATTACTGTTTTCAATATTTTAATCTGCCTTGAACAATTAAAGCAAACAAAAGGAGCATTATTTCAATCAAAAACGAGCAATAAACAGCAAAATCATTTCTGCACTGATAAGTCATTAGATAAAACAACACATGATATGCTTATAGCTATGGTGACTGGCATTTGCTACATGCTATGGTGCTAACAGTATTACCACGGAGGTGGTATTTTTTTCTGGCATTTGTTTCTTCGTCTGTTGGTTTATGAACAAGATAACTGAAAAACTAATGAACAACTTTGGAAGAAATTTTCAGGGAACGTTGGTGGTGGCACAAGGGAGGAGTGATTAGATTTTGGTGGTGATCTGAATCTGGATGTGGATTAAAAAAACATTCAAAGGAATTTATAACACTGCCAAATGGGGCAGTTTTTCACATTTTCACTAATAAGTAAATGAGTTCTCAACAGATTTGGATGACATTTTTAGGGAATGTTGGTCATAGCACAAGGGAGGATTAGTTAGATTTTGGTGGTGATCCAAATCCAGATGTGGATCAAGGATTTTTCTTTTTTGACAATGTGAGATAGAGCAGCTTTCCAAATTTTCACAACAACAAGCTCGACAATGTTGGAAATGCCTCGGGGGAGGTTTGTGCTCCCAGAGCACTTCTAGTTATTATTACAACTATAACTGTAAGCATTGACATTAATATTTACATGTTTATGACATGTTCATATTTACACATGCCCGTGGACAGCATGCTTATGGTAATAATGTCTGCGTTTTGGTTCACTGTACTGTAAGCTTTGGGTCTAAAGCCCTCTAAGAAGAGATGTCTTGACTTAAGGAGCTGTTTATCAGTCTATTCAGACAATTTACTTTGACATATCCTTCCCCTGGAGCCACAGTTGTGTACAGAAGCTAAGTATGAGGGAAAAAAATACAACATGTCTGTACAGGCGCATGGCCTTACTGGGGCTCCAGAAATTGAGACTGGCCACCCCAGGTACACCATGATTGGATATTTGTCATGTTGGGTCACTGTAGCCTACGATCTACATCTAAGGGTAAGTACAACACAAGCAAGAATCTAAACTGGAGGGAACATTTTTTAAACCAAGAAATCAACGGAAAACCTTGTCAAGTCATCCTAATATCATCATCAGTCCTCATGTTGCTGACATCAACATCATCTGAATTTGATGTTGTTGACAATGACATGAGAACTTGAGTGGATCACACAGAGCTGGTCTTAAACCTTCTAACTCTTTCTACCAGATGATAAGAATCAGAGTCAGAGCATAAGTGTTCCCTGAACAGTCGAGTCTTCAGCTCTCTTAAAAGCAGACCAGAGCTCCACTGATTCAGAGCCTAATGATTATGATCCATGCTAAGATAGGAGCACCAGGCGTCTTTCACTGACAGAGCATAGCGGGAGTGTAGACCTGAATAAGGGATTCCAAGTTAACAGGAGCCTTTCTTGTTACTGTTTGGTAAGCCAAAAGTACAGGTTTGAGCTTGATTTGAGCTGCAACTGGAAACCAATGAAGAGAGGTTAACAGCAGAGTGACGAGCTGCTGCATTCAGGATCATCCGTTGAGGTTTAAATGTGCATTCAGTGAGGCCAGCTTGTAGAGAGCTGCAGTGGTTGATGCATGAACTCACCAGAGCCTGTACCAGAAGCTTTGTTGCCTGTTCTGTTAGGAATGGTCTGATCCTCCTGATGTTATACAGGGCATACAGACAAGACCGAGCAATCCAGGCCACATGAACCTTAAAAGGTCAGTTGCTCATCAATCATGACTCCCAGTTTTTTGGCAGAGTTTGTGGGCATGAGATTATTGGATCCAAGCTGGATATTGATCTGTGGTTGAATGGAGAGACTGGCTGGAAAGACAATAAGCTCAGTTTTGGAGGGACTTAGTAGAAGGTGGCATTCCTCCATCTATGTGGAGATATCAGCAAAGCACATAAGGGCTATGTAAAAGCTGGCTTCTGCTGGATTTGTTTGGTTTAAGTTATTAATATTTTTTACACACATTCTGCTCTACAGTTTTCCATAATCAGGATGTAGAGGGTATGCACTGACATCACAAGTTGTGAAAGACTGGCTGTTCCACTCAATGAGAGCCACAGAACATCTAGTGATTGATATCCGTGGTAAGAAACAGTGAAAAACTTTAATTTACCTGGAAAACGAAATGTTTTCAGAAAATCTCAGTTGGTCAGTATGTAGGAAAAATAACATCAATAGCTGTCCAAATGAATGTCATACTAATTTGTTTACTTCATCAACATGTGTTAACTCTGATCTTAATTTTCTTTTAACTGTTAAAGCAGCACTAAGTAAGATTCCTGCTTTTTAGCTCTCTAGGGGCCTCTGTGGTTGTTGAGTGTAACTGTGCGGTTACAAAAACAGAGCGCCTCATACCATTGTGCATTTGTTGACATACAGAGGGAGGAGAAGCAAGCCGACAGGACGTCCCAAGAGACAAATAAACCATGTGGACTGATAAGGTACAGTCTGATCATGTTTTTTAGTTTGTAGCTAACTTTCCTCTGATCACTGCTGTCAGTCTGTGCTCGTTGTCACTTAGTGAGTGATACTCCACCCACCTGCAGTGATCTCATGTGCATGCCCTCTATCCAGCAATACAGGAAATGGGCAAAAAAAAGTGATCTCATGGCAAAATATCTGACATACTATACCAAAAGTCAATCCCAAATGAGAACGGCCCAAATCTGTCTTGAGATCAGATTTCATCTGTACTATACTGCTCACACTGGTTTGAAAAAGAGATCTGAGTGAGAAAAACATCCATTAGATTCGGGTCACTTTGGTCAGTAATTCAATGTATAAATATCTTTTACAAACGACTCCCACCCTCTGCACAGAGACCTTGTTCCTGCTACTGTCACTGAGCTGAATGAGCTGTAGCCACGCTGCAGGTACATTTTAATTTATTAATTCATTCAGGTCTCAATTGTTTTTACGCTGGCTTTATTCATGAAGTTTGTCAACTTGTAATTTTTAATTATCAGTGATGATGATGATCAACATATCTCTTTTTTTGCCAAAATTTTTGGAACCTAAAGAACTTTATCGATCTACTGTTTTAAATTTTTTATAGGATTTGATGTTTTTAAAAATGACATTTAGTCTATTTTAAGTTTATCTTTATTTTTCGTCGTTGGTGTTGCTCTGTGTCACATTGGATTTCATATTTGTGATCTGATATCTCTATCTCTGGCTTAAAAAAAAATCTACACATAGGTACAAATAAAGTAACCTAAACTTAAAACTTAATCCAGCCTTGATGTCTCATCGGGACCCCATGGATGACATTTCATAATATGTTACATGATTTGTTCTCCTCAGATACAAGTTTCTCCAAGAGATCTGATATTTCTTTGTCATGTTTTTCTTGAAGGGCTTTTTTTCCTTCCTCTGTTGTCTCTTTCTTTATTTCTTCCTCATGTTTTACAAGTAATTTGCTAATTTTATGTAAATTTCCTCTCTTTCTTGTCACACTTTTCACCATGTCATTGATTATATCTCGATGTCTTTTCTTCAGCTGTTCCTCGCTGAGTTCTAAAAGTGCCTTCAAGAGGTCATATTTTTCATCTTTGTCTTTTTTCTCCTCCTCGTGTTTCTTCTGCAGGGCCTCATAGTCTTTCTTGTATTTCTCCTTGAAGTCATTGAACTCCTCAGCTTTCTTTCTGGTGTCCTCTTCGTAGGTTTTCTTCAGGTCCTCCACTCTTCTCTTGTAGTTCTCCTCCATGGCTTTCCTCCCTTGTTCCTCTTTCTGCTGTCTGAGATGGTCTTCCTCTTTTCTTTTCTTCTCATCGTTCTCTTTCTGTCTTTTGTATTCTTCTTCAAGCTTCTTCAGTTTAGTTTGTTCCTCTTGTCGTATCTGCTCATTTTCTTGGACTCGGTCCTTCCACCAGTCTTTGAGCTTTTTCTCAAAGTTATCTCGTTCTCTTTGCAGCTCCTCTCTGGTTTTCAGCAGCTTTCTGTCTATCGTTTGTTTATCCTCTGATTCAACTTGAATCCTTTTCTCCAAATTAGCAAGTTTCTTTCTCAACCCTTGTCTCTGAATTTCCTCCTGTTCCTTTCTCCTGCACTCATCTTCTCTTCTCACTTTCTGGTCTTTCGCTCGCTCTTCTCTTTCTTTGTTGAGGTTTTCTTTCATGTCCTTGAGTTGTTTTTCTCTCAGCTGTCTCTGCTTTTCAGTTTCTGCTCTGTGTTCCTCTATTTTTCTTTCCATTGCCTTAATTTCCTCTTCATGTTTTATTTTAAGTTTCTCCATCTCCTTCTTCATCTCTTCTTCCTTTTGCTTCAAGAGTTTCTCCATTTGTTTCTTTATAGCTGCTTCAGCTTCTTGCAGCATCTCGTTGGTGTAGTAGCTGCCTCCGTTCACCTTCACCATCGCATCAATCTTGGTTATCAGCTCAATGACTTGTGTTTGGTTTTTACTATCCCAGTTATCAAACAGGTGGTATCTCCCTCCACAGTCGCTGATCAGATTCTTAAAGGAATCAGTGCATTTAGTTTTAATGAATTTATCAATGGTCATTCCTTCATGCTTCAGTCGATCTCCTCCAGTTAAAAGAACGATGGTGAACTTTTCTGCATTCCCTCCAAATCCTTCCTTGATTCGTTCCAGTGTCATCTTCTCCTCCTCTGTGAATCTGCCAATGTTCACCACCAACAGGAAGACGTGCGGTCCTGGAGCCAGCAGACTGATGCATTTAATCATTTCCTCAAAAACCTCCTCATTAGACAAAGTTGTGTCAAACAGACCAGGAGTGTCCACCACAGTGATGGGACGGCCGTTCACCTCACCGTGTGCTTTCTGACAATACCTGGTGACTGATGCCTGGCCTAGTTGAGCCTGAAACTCTTTTTTTCCCAGAATGGTGTTTCCTGTAGAGCTCTTTCCACAGCCGGTCTTTCCTAGCAGGACAATCCTGAGACTCTTTGAGCTCTGCTTCATGTCACCATCTGGAAAACAAGAAAGCCTCGAGTTCAAGATCTTGTCAGCCTCGTGTCACAGCAAGAGTAGAATTTAAGTAAAGCTATTTTTTAAATAGAGGAAGTGATTCAATAAAAGCCTCGTCTCAAAAATTCAAACAAAATTCATACATAAAGCCAGTGTCACATCTCCTAGTTAAGCTAGTCATTTTCTTCGCCCTCATGTTTCTAGTCATTTCCTGTTTTATTTTCTTGGTTACTTACCTTGTGTCTCCTTCCCAGATCACTCCTTCCTGCCTTCCCTTACCTGTTCTCCTCGTCCATCATCCTCATGTGTTTCACCTGTGTTGATTGTCTGAGTGTGTGCACCTGTTAATCCCTGTCTGTTTGGCCCCTTCCTCTTGTATTTAATCCACTCACTCCCTATCCTCTGTGTGAGATTGTCTTGTTTACCCCGTGATCATACTTTCGAGCCTTTTTTTTCCTGATACATAGATTCCTCGTGTGTTTAGACCCTCTTCCTAGCCTTTTGTGCCCGAGTTTGCCTGCTGATTTTGTACCTCTGCCTGATCATTTTTTGACCTCCTGTGTACCGAACCCTTCTTTGATTAAATGGACTGAAACTTGCCTCTGAGTCTCTGAGTCTGCTTTTGGTTCCTTTCATCTGGCAGACACACAGATGTCTGCCAGAAGTCACAGCTTGCAGCACTTTTTCAAAAAAGGCTTAAGCTATAAAAATAATTGCTAAAATAGCAACAAATGGCTCTGTCATTGCTAATTACACTAGTTTTACTGACAATTCACCACTACACAAACTTCATAACGTCAGTGTATGTCTTAAAACAATAAATTTAGTCATCAGTCCCTCATCTAACTTCCTCACTGATAAGTAATGTCAGGTATGGGAGTGCATGGCGGCTCTTCACTGCATCAACTAGGGCCTCATGATAGCCATCCTCCAGGCCTATGCCAGGCCCATGTTCCTGTTCCCTCTCTCCAGGTATCCTCCGGGCAGACCTCTTCACAATGTACATGATTGCCCATGGTCTGGTCCAACCCACCAGGTCTTGGACACCCAGCATGCATTGAGCTGGATCAGGTTCAGGGAAGCACGTCAGGTGCCTGCAGAAGTGCAGCTCCTGCTCTCATGTCCAGCAGATTACCTTTCCTATTTCGTCCTCCTGAGCACGTCAGCATTGGACACGTGGTCTGCCAACAATACCCAAAAATGTTTCAAAGGGAAGTGGTTATGAAGGGGTCGA
The DNA here is from genome assembly GCA_037902135.1 of Cetoscarus ocellatus. NCBI lineage: Eukaryota > Metazoa > Chordata > Actinopteri > Labriformes > Labridae > Cetoscarus > Cetoscarus ocellatus. The sequence continues at coordinate 53,292 of JBAMNC010001269.1, read as the reverse complement.
GTCAGTGTCCAAGCCTTATAAGAGATTAGCAAGCCCAGGAGGACCAGGGACCTAAAGACTTAGACATTCATCTATATGCTCAGACACCATGAGCGCATACCACCTTGTCCAGGGATCTCGTTGCTCCATAAACGAGACCAAATCTGTGACTGACCTCAGCCTCACAGTTAACCTGATCGATGAATCACAAAGCCAAGGTAAGTAAACTTGGAGGGGAGTAAAAACTGTAACCCTTCTTGTACGTCAGGTCTATGATGGCTAAAACATTGATTATTAGTGTCTTGTTATTAGACATATCTTGAAAAAAATAGTTATTCATGGATCTACTTGCCAGTTGTGCTGCTCTGTTTCAGGTCCATCAGCTCAGTCTGTTGAATGATCTTCTTTATCTGGGCATGTGCAAATGTCTCTGTTGTGTAGCTGACTGCCTCGTGTTCAATCCGAGCTATGCGTTCCTCCAGACTGTCCAGAAGATCTGGGATCTGCTTCTTGTCTCTGATGTTGAGAACAAAATGTCCTCCACAGCTCTGAATGAGCTCCTGGATGTCCTTGTCTTTCTTCAGATAATTGACAACTTGTGGAGCTGAAGGATCTGCCTTCACGGTGAACAGAATCATGGTGAAGGCCTTGACTTGAGAGCCAAATGTGTTCACTGATGGTCTCAAACTCCATCATGTCTTTATCAGTGAGTGGACCCACAGGTAGGACCAGGATGAAGGCATGGACACCCTCAGGGTCACAGAGGGAGACAGAGCTGAGTAAAACTTTCATCACAGTCTCCAGAGGTCTTCCACACAGTGCAGGAAGCTCCACCAAGGAGACCTGACGTCCACAGACTTCTGTCTGGTGTTTAACACACTCTGATGTGCCAGAGACTGGATGAAGATCAGTCCGAGCTAAAATGGCCCCTGCTGCTGAGGTCTTCTCTGCTCTTCTGCGCCCACACAGGACAATGTTCAAAGGTGTCCTTGTGTGCTCAGATCGGATGGACCCTTCATTAAGGGTAAGAAAAGACTGATAGTTTGCATGTACAATGCTCTCAATCCGTCCCATGAAATGCAAATGATCTTTGTCAGTCATGTAGATTCTTCTCTCACACTTTTTAAACACTTTGTTCAAAGGATGTCTAAAATCAATTGCCTTCTGTGTACTGACTATCATTAAGTGTTTGAAGGCATCCTGATTAAACAATCTTAACATAAACTTCAGAGTTTGTCTGTTGTCTTCAGTGAAATCAGAAGGATTTGCTAACAGCAGTAGGACATTTGGTCCAGGTTGGCAGAAAGCCACACAGCTTCTCATCTCTTGAATCACTGCATTCTTTGGGAGATGAAACATGTCTGGAGTTTTAACAACAATTACACTGTGTCCTTTCCACATCGTCGCAAATCCTGAGCAGTGTTTGACTGATTGATGATTCTGGGAATCCAAGTCTGCCTCTCTAATGAAGTTGAGGAGTTTGTTTTTTTGGATTTCATCTTTTCCAAAGAGGACAATTCTAAATCCAGGTGCTGTAAGACAGAATCAGTGCATTATTTCACTGTGTTATCAATCAATCAAACTTAATTTATATAGCACTTTTCATACAAAAAAATTAGCACAAAGTGCTTTACAAATAGACAGATAAATTAAATTAAGATAAAAGGAAGTATGACCCAGACCCACTCCGCCCAACCCCAGAATCCACCCACTCCACAGTCCATACACAGTATTGGTAAAATGCATCATAAATAAAAGACAATAGCTGATAGGGAACATTGGTGTATCCAGTACGTGCCAAGAAAACGCCATCTCGAAGGTTTAGAATGAGTAAACACTGGAGGTTAGGTTAAAGTGTAAATTAAATATATCATAAAATAAAATAAAACCAATAATAAATTGAAATGAAGTAAAAAAAAAAAAACTAATAATAATAATAAAAGGGTGCTGTAATAAGAATAACAAATACTAAAAGGTAATACAGGTAAAAGCCAGACTAAAGAGGTAGTTCTTGAGTTTGTGTTAAAAACATTAACATTAGGTGCAGCCCTCAGGTCTCCAGGTAGGCTGTTCCATTAGGGGGGGCCATAGTGATGAAAAGATGCCTCACTGTAAGTTTTTGTTCTAACTTTGGGGACTGTTAACAGAGAACTTCCTGAAGACCTGAGGGCTCCACTGGGCTCACAGGGTAAAAGCAAATCAGATAAATAAGAAGGACTAAGACCATTAAAAGCTTTAAAAACCAGTAAAAGAATCTTAAAATCCATTCTAAAAGAAATGGGTAGCCAATGCAGAGACCTTAAAATCAGTGTAAAATGGGCTCTCTTTCTGGTCCTCATCAGCATCTGTGCAGTTGAGTTCAGAAAATGGGAGATTTTCTTTTGTGGAAGACCAGAAAGAAGAGCATTACAGTAATGCATAGATTACTGTCTCTGCATTTGGCCTGAGAGAGAAACAGTCACCCTCGGGCAATGTTCTTTAAATGATGAAAAACTTTTTTGGTAATTTCCCAGATATGTGGCTCAAAATTAAGATTTAAGTAAAATAAAACCCCTACATTTTAGCCTGTTCTCCTGGATTAAAAGATAGCGCTTGTAGTTTCCTGAATAGTTTCTCTCTCTTGACCCCCGAACCAATGACTAAAACCTGAGTTTTGTCATGGTTGAGATGTACAAAGTTCTCTGCCATCCATGATTTAATATCTAAAATACAGTTAAAAAGGGCATCGAGTGGCCCTGTGTAATCAGGAGACATGGCAACATAAAGCTAAGTGTCATCAGCATAGCTGTGGAAGTTGATGCTGTGCCTCCTGATGACATTCCCTAATGGAAACATGTAAAGATTAAAAAGAGTAGGGCCTAAAATTGAACCTTGAGGAACACCACACCCAATACCGTAACATTTTGATGAGTGATCCCCAAGGTTCACATTAAACTTTCTTAGTTTAGTTTAGACAACTTTATTTATCCCAAAGGGCAATTTGGTTTTTGCAGTCTACCCAGACCATACATACATTTACAAACAGTAAAACAAAGACGATAATAAATAAATAAGTCCGTACATGACAGAGATGCTCAACTGACACACATCAGCCCTCAACAGACCCTTTTAGTAACGAGGGTCAGGCGGATTATAATGCACATTAACAATTAACGGCGGATCAAAAAGAACATGAAGGATATACTCGGCAGTGCGTTAGAGATTACACACAGTTACATTCATTCATAGAATGTAAGAAGGAGCCACAGAACACAGTTTAACCACCATGTGGTTCAGTGCCAAACAAGGAAACACAAAGAAGAACAAATGTACTTCTTTGTTTCCATCTCTGAAATAAGATTTAAACCAGTTAAAAACAGTGCCAGAGATGCCAATAAAATCATAGAGTCTACTTAAAAGAATTTTGTGGTCAGCTGTATCAAATGCAGCACTCAGGTCCAATAAAACTATAACAGAAGGTAATTTTTATCCATGTTGGACCTGAGGTCATAAACAATTTCGACCAGAGCAGTCTCTGTACTGTGATTTTTCCTAAAACCAGATTGATACATTTCATAAATATTTCTGAAATTAAAAAAAATCTTTTAACTGGTTTAAAACAATTTTCTGAAAATGTACTTAAAAATGGCAAATTGGATACAGGTCTAAAATTATCAGCTACTGCTGTATCCAAATTGTTTCTCTTCAGGAGAGGTTTTATAATGGAAGTTTTAAAAGCGGAGGGGAATATGCCTGTCTAAAGAGAATAATTTAAAATGGTAAGAAAATCTATTTTACTGCTGAAGTGGACTGCAAAGTCATCACATGACAAGTCTGAGTTCTGAGTTTGGTAGAAACAGGGTTGATTAGTTGGTCTAATGTTGTAAATAGTGCTTTTGGATTGTTTTGGTTATTGTGAATTGGTTTTGAAAAATGTTCTCTTCTTGCTTGTTTGACTGCTGTGTTCTAAATTTTCAGATAATCTTTGAGAATGTTGTAGTTAATTTGAATTTTGTTTTTTCACCACCTACAGTCTGCTGTTCTACAATTTCTTTTCAGGTTGGTGGTATAATTGTTTTTGATTTTTATTGGTGACACAGTGTCTAGAGCTGACCTAAATTTACTGTGAAAATTTTCAACGATAAGATCACAGGAGGAAGGTAAGACATATGAGGGGTGTAAATGCTGTTTTCTAAAAACACCAAGTTCATGTGTTAAAATGCGTAAATTTATTGTCATTTCATGTACGTAATAAATAGATAAATAATTCATGTTATGATGGACTAAAATAGGTTAAAAGAACTATTAAAATAAGCTGCGCTCTATGTGGAAATGAAGTTCTGGGTTTTGGTTCCGCTATGACGCAATTCTTTGATGGACCACAGAGCTGAGGAATACAAGGTACCTCTGTGAACATACTCAGACATGCATGAGGACTGTTACTTCAAGGACTTAAACTGAAGCAGATGGTGAAAGACAGTGTTAAAGGACTTTAAAGGACTCAAGAATCTCTTTTCATGGCAAGCCGTGCATTGAGGTACAATGTTTATAAAGTTAATTTTTGTTTCCATATATTGTGCTGTGTGACATATTTCTGATGGATGTATTTTGATACATTTGCACTATTTTGTACCATAAAATTACAGTTCTCACGGCGTATGGCTCACAGCATACAGCATGTGTGCATGAAGGAAAGTCGGAGGGGAAGCTGTTCAAGCTTGCTTCAGAAATAAACACCCATTCCAAAGAACCTACCTGTGTCTGTTGTCATGATGGGAGCTACAAGGGGGTATCAGTTAAAATGTCAATAAAATCTGCAGCAACTTAAGCAGTAGTACTGGGATGGTCAGACAAGCCCACGTCCATAACAGAGGTCACAGATGCTGACAGGCCACAGCTAATGACTAAATCTAAAATGTGACCTGTGTTATGGGTCACATTTGTGTTACATGTTGGATAAAATTCGTACAATTAAAAAGGTTTAAAAATTTGGAGGTAAAAGAGTCTGATTATCAACATGCAGACTAAAATCACCTAAAACAAAAACATATGTCAAACATAGAATGGGAGGACTGCTAAAAACGAATAAAGGATGTTTAAAAGAGGAATACTCATCAAATAAAACATCTTTAAAACCATAATGTGCTAAAAGAACTGTGGCTGTTTCCCTCCTCTTTTTCCTTACCTGAAAGAATAAGAAAACTTGTAACCTAACATTTAATAGTGCCATATAAAGCGCGGTCTGTGGGTGGGCGTCTGTTGGCAGAGTGACCTATACAGTGACACAGCATTCTGATCCCAAAAAGTTAAATAATAAGCACCGGAAAAATTAGGAAAAAGACTGGAGACGCTCTGCTGTGCTGCTTCTCATGCCATCTACTTGCAACCACTATCAGCTGTGAGGGCCAGGCTTTTTATTAAACACGCCCACATCAGAAAACAAGCCTATCAATCAATCAGTCTCTCTGGTTTACCATTTTACCGGTAACTGTTACATCCCTAGTGACACTGTTACACAGTTGTCACTCTGGTTAAAATCAATGCCAAGAAAATGTCCAAGTTTGCCCAAGTCCTTCATTTTGAACCTTGCTGTAAAGCATATCTTTCACAACCTCTAATGCATCTTTACCACTTTCTGCAGTTACTAAGTCATCAATTCAAATAACCATGATCACCTTATTATATTTTGTTTCCCTCATGTAAACACAGTGGTCAGCCTGATTCTGTACAAACTTGTTTTGGGTTTACATCCATTTAGTGCAAAATCAAATTTTCCTGCGCTGCTTTTTGCATCAGCACTCTGATACTTGTCAAGTTGGCTGTAGGAGGAAAAAGTCTCCTTATAATCTACACCAATCCTCTGACTGTATCCCTTGGCTACATACCAGGCCTTGTACTTCTCAGATTTATCAATATTATTTTTTATTGCACACATTCATCTTCCACCCACTGCCTTCTTACCCTCGGGCAAGCAGGTTAAGGTGAATGTATTGTTCTCTCTAAGTTAACGCAGTTCCTCATCCATTGCACAGACCCACTCTCTGATTTATCTGAGGCTACAGCTTCTGTGAATGGAAAAGTTATGTTACACATGACTCGATAACAGTGATCTATGTTACTCTGGACTTGATTGGTCTCATCATCAGACACATATTTAGACATTCTGCAATCTGGTATCTGTCTGGCATCCTCTGCTCTCTAAAAGGGTAACGTCTAGACTCAGGCTCATACTTGACATCTGCTGGCTGTGGTTGATGGTGGCTTACTACAGGCTGGTGGCTCACTTAAAGTTTATGTTCTATTGGGACACAGTGGTCTGGACTTCTGGACTAGTACTGTACAAAGTCATCTGGTGTTAAGTTAGTCTGTGTCTGCTGCTCTACACCTGTTTTAGCCACAAATTTTACCACCCTGTGCTTCTGCACTTTCTTGGTGTCAGGAAAGTAGACAATGTATGCAGGACTGTTTTTGTCATACCCAATAAAAACACACTTTTCATACTTTGGATCTCGTTTTCTTTTGTCTTGTTTGTGAGCAAAACAATCTGACCCAAACCTCTGCATTCTAGACAGGTTAGGCCATCTGTCTGTCAGTGCTGGGATTGGTGTCTGCTTTGTGCGTTTATTAAAACATTTGTTCTTCACTACAGCGGTGGTCTGTACTGCATAAGTCCACAGTTGTTTTGGCAGATCACCTTCAATCAACATGCATTATGCCATATCAAAATTGCATTCAGCAGTACCAGTCAGGTGAGGAGAGTAAGGTGCTGATGTTTCATGTCTAATCCTCATTTAATGAGTAGAGCCTGGAAACCTTTTCCTGTGTATTCTGTACCGTTATCAGACCTGATACACTTGACCTTGCCGTATGGGGCTGTATCAGCTAGAAACTTCTCTGTAGCTAGTACTGTGTCACTTTTGTTCTTTAAGAAATACATAAAAACTGCACTGTAAAAATCATCAGTGAACGAGAGTGCATATCTGTGCCCATCTCTGGACTCTGGGTGGATCGGTCCTGCCAAATCTGTCTGCACAAGTTCTAGAGGTGTTTTAGAATAGAATAGAGAATAAACCTTTATTCGTCCCACACAGGGAAATTTGCAATGTTACAGCAGCAAAGGGGACAGCGTTGATCAAGAATAAGTATAAAAATTGTACAAAAATAGCATGAAAATAGCAGTATGTACATTATTCTACCAACATAAATATAAAAAAGGGCTTGAATACAGAAACTAAAAAGCAAATCCTATAAGGATTATTTATACATTCACAAAGTAATTGCACATGAATGTAAGTGATTGCACATGGATGAATTGCACATTGTCGAGAGAGTTAGCACAGTAATGTACATTGTGATTGCACATTGTTCGATAATTGCTCAGTTTATGGTGATCGGGAGCAGTGCTGATTGTAAAGTCTAACAGCAGCAGGCAGGAAAGACCTGCGGTAACGCTCCTTCACGCACTTCGGGTGGCGCAGCCTGTCACTGAAGGAGCTGCACATCCATGCTGGAGAGGGACTCCCACCCCCTGTCAGAGTGTCCTGCAGGGGGTGGGAGTCCCTCTCCAGCATGGATGCCAGCTTCACCAGCATCCTCCTTTCTCCCACCACCTGCACTGAGTCCAGGGGGCACCCCAGGACTGAGCTGGCCTTCCTGATCAGTCTGTCCAGTCTGTTCCTGTCTGCAGCCGAGATGCTGCTGCCCCAGCAGACCACTGCATAAAAGATGGCTGATGCCACCACAGAGTCAAAAAAGGTCCTCAGGAGAGCTCCCTGCACTCCAAAAGACCTCAGTCTCCTCAGCAGGTACAGTCTGCTCTGGCCCTTCCTGTAGAGAGCACTCGTGTGGTCAGACCAGTCCAGTCTATTGTTCAGGTGAACACCCAGGTATTTGTAAGAGTCCACTATCTCAATGTCCAAGCCCTGGATGTTCACCGGTGTTGGGTGGGGGGGTCCACGCCTACGGGAGTCCACCACCAGTTCCTTGGTCTTCCTTGCGTTGAATTATTTTTAAATTATTTTTAACTTATCAAACGTCTCAAAGTTTGCACAATGGAAACCAGAGTGTTTGGGCTTACTCTGGTGGTTCTGCTGTGCTTTTCTCTGTTTTCCACCGTGTCTGGAGATACCGTGAGGAGCCATGGTCCTTTTGTTTACAAAAGGGATCAGCTGTTAGCGCTCCGTAACAAGGTGGTGCTGCCCCAGGAGAGACCGGACGTACCCCGCGAGCTGAAGAGGAGAAGACGGGGGGTGCTGTGCCGGAACCCGTCGCCGAGCCAGGACGAGAAGATACGGACCCGTCCTCCTGTCCGTTATTATGGGGAATGTGAGATTTCTCCCCAATAAGATGGACGAGCTGGCGCTGACCCGGCATCAATCGGAGTATCGGGAGTGTAGCATCCTGGTGTTTACAGAGACATGGCTAACCACGCTAACCCTGGACACGGCCGCTACACTGGACGGCTTCCATCTCTCGCGGGCGGACAGGACAGAGGAGAGCAGTAAGAGGAAAGGAGGGGGGTTGGCAGTATTTGTGAATGATAGATGGTGTAACTCGGGGCACATCACTGTCACGGAGCAGATCTGCTGTAGAGACATTGAACTGCTAGCTGTTAGCCTGCGGCCATATTACCTCCAGGGCGAGTTCTCGCATGTTATCGCGATAGCTGCATATGTCCCGCCGTCTGGTAATGCCGTAGCAGCGTGTGAGATCCTGCACTCTGCAGTCAGCCGGCTACAGTTCAAACACCCTCAGGCCCTCCTCCTCATTTCTGGTGACTTTAATCATGCCCCTCCATCCTCCACTCTGCCCACTTTCACCCAGTATGTCACCTGCCACACCAGAGACAATAAAATACTGGACTTACTGTATGCAAACACCAAGGATGCATACAAGTCATCACCCCTCCCTCCCCTGGGGAGATCAGACCACAACTTGGTTTATCTCCAGCCTGTGTACAAACCCCTTGTCCACAGGCAGCCCAGCCAGCTGTGACCCATACAGTGAAGAGATGGTCTGAGGAGACTGAAGAGGCTCTGAGGGCCTGTTTCGAGTCAACTGTGTGGGAGGAGCTCTGTGATCCTCACGGGGAGGACATAGATAACCTTACGGACTGTATCACTGACTATATTAACTTCTGTGTAGAGAACACTGTACCCACCAGGACTGTACGGTGCTTCTCAAACAACAAGCCCTGGATTAATCCAGACATAAAGGCTCTCCTGAAGGAGTAGAAGAGAGCCTTTAGGTCAGGAGACAAGGAGGAGCTGGAGGCTGTGCAGAAGGAGCTTAGGAGGAAGATCCGAGAGGGGAAGGACAACTACAGGAAGAAGATGGAGGACCAGTTGCAGCAAAGAAACGTCAACGGAGTCTGGAGGGGCCTGAAGACCATCTCAGGCCACAAGGAGCCAGACTCTCCAGCTGTGGGGGACCAGTAGTGGGTGAATGATCTAAACCTGTTCTTCAACAGGTTTGACCAGACACCTGCCCCTCCCCCCACCCTGCCAGCCCTGCTGCAACTCCCCTCATCTACATCTCCAGGTCGCTGTCCCACCCTAACCTCCTCCCCCCGTCATCTTAGCTCTCACATCAGGGCCTCTGTTTCCAGTTTGGAAAAATTTCCGCCACCTATGGTCCCAAGGTGTGGGCAGTGACTGAAAGAACAAAGTGGCGGGTAAAAGTGGTCAAAATGAGTTTCCCCGCAGGGTGTCCAGGCTCTTCCCTTAAAGACAGGGTGAGAAGCTGGGCCATCAGGGAGGGGCTCAGAGTGAAGCCACTGCTCCTCCGCGTTGAGAGGAGCCAGATGAGGTGGCTCAGCATTTAATCAGGATGCTTCCGAGGCACCTCCCTAGAGAGGTGTTCAGGGCACGTCCCACCGGTAGGAGACCTTGGGAAAGATCCAGGACATGCTAGAGGGACTACTGGCCCTTTTCCATTAGCCCTGCTCTACTCGGCTCGGCTTTCCCTGACTCTACCCGGCTCTACTCTACTCGCTTTGGTCTGCTTTTCCACCAGCCCGGTCCCCTGCCCAGCGGGGGCGGGGTCGCCATGAAACAGCGTTCATGTCGTTTTGAGCGCCACACAACAATCAAAACAGTGGAGGACTTGGAGGCAAAAGTATACTTGCTGCTCAGTCCGTGGCTTTTTGTTACAAAGAGTAAAGCAGAAGAAGGTTGCAGGCGGCGAGAAAAAATACCCTTGAGAAGTACAGGAGAGTTTTGGAATCTATACAACAGTTTAAAGCCGAGGACGAGAGCAATCGGGCTGCAAAGAAAATACGTATGAGGGTAAGCTAATGGAAGCTACCGCTAGCTTGTTAGCTAGCTCGTAATGATAAAGTCCCGTGTTTAACATTGTGATGGCAGCAAGTTATTGCCATAAAATAACAAAGCGTATATACTGCAGTCCTGTTTTGGACGTCGCGCTCATGACCCATCAGTGACGACATTCTCTGACCAATCAGTAGCTGGCAGTCGGTCGACGTCACCTTTTGGTATCGACTCAGCTCGCTTAGAACCAGAGCAGAGTAGGTACTAAAAACTGGTCTGTTTTAGGAGGTACTGTGCCGGAGGAAACGCAACGCAAACCGGGTAGAGCCGAGTAGAGTAGAGTAGAGTAGGGCCAAGGCGGGCTGGTGGAAAAGGGCCGTATGTCTCTCAGCTGGCCTTGGAAAGCCTCAGGATCCCCGGGGAAGAGCTGGACAGTGTGGCTGGAGAGAGGGAAGACTGGGCTTCTCTGCTTAGGCTGTTGCCCCCATGACTGGACCACAGATAAGCGGAGGACAGTACGGTACAGTTTGTATGCATGGGTATCGAAAAGTGAACATCGTACTGAACACTAACATGACTACATAACCTCAAATCTGAAGACAGTCAGTGACGAACTTCAGTTCTAGCCTCATGATGTTCAAGTTTTCCTTGATGACAATCATTCAATTATTTTATGACATAAGTGCCTTAACACATACAACATCAGTACTTATTTCAGGGTTTTAGATAAGGCCTTATTACGCAGTTTTGTAACCACATTGAAACACTTCACTTACATTGGTTCTCTACATTTTCCTTTGGTGATCCTTTATATCCTTTGGGACCAAAGACTGTGAGAAAAACAAAACTTCATTAGAGTTTTTTGATTGAAGATATGATGATTTAAAACAATTTCAATTATTTACTTACAGGAGATGCTTTTTGATGACATCATAGATATGAGCCCTACAAAAAAAAACATGGATTAGATAGACAGATTGATAGATAGATACAGTAGATAGATAGTTAGATCCTTAACTAACACCCCTGGCACCATAAATGACTCAGAGCTTTGTCTGGTTGTCACTGCTGGACGAGCTAGTCCGTGCATTTCAATAACTGCAAATCTACTGGGATTTTCACACAGTTAGGGTTACAGAGAATGGTCAATAAAAGAGTAAGTATCAAGGTAGAGGCAGTTCTCAGAGTGAATATGCCTTGTTGATGTCAGAGGTTAGAGGAGAGTGGCTCAAGATTGAAATTCAACAGTGACTCAGATACGACTAGTTACAACCAAGGTTAGCAGAAGACCAAATCTGAATGCAAAAGTCAATATTTCCTTGGTACTCTTTGGGCCTCTTAGTATCAGCTGCCATAGTGTTGTTGCTGGCCATGTCCATCCCTTCATGGCATTAATGGCCCATCTTCTCGTGGAGACTTCCAGCAGCTCAATGTCTCAAAGCTCAGATCTCAAACTTGTATCATTAACATCACAATAAGTTCACTGTACTCCTCCACAGTCACCAGGGGCCTCATTTATAGATGCTGTGTGCATGCAAAAGAAAGCGTAGGCCACTTATAAGCAATTCTTGGGATTTATAAAACAAACTTGATGGGATAATGTGTGCACCTTCACAGAAGCTGTGCGCCCAAAATCTGGAGAAACGGGAAACTGCGACCCCAAAAGTATAAGGACAGAATTAAAGACAGCTATGTGAAATTTATAAATTTGAATGAAATAATCAAATAACACACATTTCACAACACATATCATATATGAAGGACATATTTTGCAAACACGAAGAAAGAGGGAAAATTTTAATCGATTCACAGGGAGTGTGCGAACGCATGCACCCACACACACATAGTCTATATTATTGAATCAATTATGTTCTGTCATTGTGAAACAGACCTTACATGTTTGTATGAAATCCATTCACATAAACAATAAGGGAGACAGAAACTATGTTCCCAAAATGCGCCATACAAATAAGGTTTATATTAATAATACTTGTAATTAAAATAACATGATCATTGCACAAAAATGCTGCTGAACTGGCACTGCTGGAGGATGTGGCACACAGGAGACTCCGGCGCCTTTAGTGCATCCGTGTCCCCCTCCACTTCCGTCACCACACCGCTCAGGAAGCGTTTCCTCACGTGCGACAATTTTAGAGTTGATTTTGATTTATAAATGTAAACAAGCATAGGATGTGCGTGCGCACTCTGTTATAAATCTGAACGTTTTTGTGTGCATGTATTTCCTGTGTTTCCAGTGTACACCACCTATAGTGATCTCTCCTATGCACAGTTTTATAAATGAGGCCCCAGAACACAATCCAATAGAGCAGCTTTGGGATGCAGTGTAACATGAGATTCCCATCATAGATGATCAGATGACAAGTCTGCATCATCATGGAGATATGGACCAACACCTCTAAGGAATATTTGCAGATAGCCTCATGGTTGTGTTTGTGCACAGATCTGTGGATGTTGAGGCTCTTGCCTCGTGTGGGTGTAGGTTTGATTTCAGCCTGAAGCCAAATTGAGCTGTGCTTCCCCCAGCTCTCTCACTTCCTTTCTGGCTCAAGTCAATTTCTCTCTACATTGTAACTTAAGGCAAAAGCCTCAAAATAAATATAAAAAATCTGGAGGGATTTTTCAAGCCCTGTTGATTCTATGCCGCAAAGAATTAAGGCAGCTTTGAAGGCAAAACAGAGTCAGCCACAATTCTGCATATTAGAATACAAAAGCAGTGTACTATTTACCACAGAATCAATCAATCTTTGTTTGAATATCAACAAATAATAACAAATGTTTTCTCAAGACACTTAACAAAAGAGCAGGTCATTGCCAGACTCTTCTTTCTGTATGTACAGGTAGGTTATGTTTTTGATGATGTTCGTGTTAAGGAATGATCCTAATAGTTTTACTGATGGACCCAAAAGCTTCAAGAAGGAGGCTGGTGAAAAGTTGACAGTGATTTTATTGATACAACAAAGTCCAAGGTCAGTACAGTGATCCAGTGAACAGAGGTGACAGCGGTGGTGAGGGCTCCTGGAGAACACTTTGGAGAGAAGGAGCAGAAACACAGGTGAGTTCTTCAGCTTGTAAAGAATTGACAGTCACACAATCACAACAAGAGCAAAAACTCCAGAAAGGAGGTAGTACAACTGATTGAGTCAGCGCTAATGTTAACTCGAGAGAACAGAAGTAAAAAGCGGCCAGAACAAACCACAGGAGGAGTGGAAATCCACCGGCGAGGCAGAGAAGACCAGGAGCCGTTTAAATAGTGATCGGTGATTGAAGAACAGGAAACAGGTGCGCAGCTGCAGCAGAAGTCCTCCAGGAGGTCACGCCCATCAGCCGAGCAGCAGAGAACAGGAAAGCAGAGAGGGAGGGGGGAGAGCAGGGCAGAGAGGAGACTCCTCACAGTACCCCCCCTCAACGGACACCACCTGACGTCTTGCCGGGCTTGTCAGGGTGTTCATCGTAGAATTCCTTGAGAAGGGCGTCGTCCAAGATGAGCTTCCGGGAAATCCAAGACCGGTCCTCCGGTCCGTATCCCTCCAAATCGACCAGATACTGGAAACCCCGCCCCCTGGGATCTTGGAGACGGAGAAAGCCGGGTGGTCTGGTCATCGATGAGCGGGGGTGTGTGTGTGTGTGTGTGTGTGTGTGCGGGGGGGGTCGGCCGGAGGGCTGAGTTCGCTGGTCGCCACGGGTTTCAGAAGGGGTACGTGGAAGGAGGGATGGATCTTGAGGGATGCAGGCAACCTGTGTCTCACAACACACATTAATTAATAACTTACCCAATAGGGAAAGGACCTATGTAATGTGGAGCAAGCTTACAGGACCCGACTTGGAGAGGTAGATCTCGAGAGGAGAGCCACACCATCTGCCCAGGCTGATAAGCTGGAGCTGGGGAGCAGTGTTTGTCAGTTCTCCGCTTGTTTCTTTTGGCAGAGCTGGAGAGAGCAGTCCTAACATTCCTCCAGACCTCCTTGATTCTCTGCAGATGCTCACCCACTGATGGGACAGAGACCTCTGACTCCTGTTCAGGGAAGAGAGAGGGCTGAAAACCATAACAGGCCAAGAAAGGCGACATACCCGTAGCTGAGCTGGAGAGGGAGTTGTGAGTTGATCCATGGAAGGTGATCACTCAAGGATACAGGGTGATGTGCTGCCACACAGCGGAGTGCGCTCTCCATGTCCTGATTGGCCCGCTCAGTCTGGCCGTTGGTTTGCGGGTGAAACCCTGAAGAGAGGCTGGTTGCTGTGCCCAAGGCTTTACAGAATTTCTTCCAGACACGAGAGGAGAACTGAGGACCACTTTCTGAAACAATATCACTTGGGATACCATGCAGCTTGAACACATGAAGAACGAGCAGGTTGGCAGTCTCTAATGCTGAAGGTAGCTTAATTAGGGGAATGTAGTGCACCATCTTAGAAAAACGGTCTACTGGATGACTGTGTTACCTTGAGAGGGGGGTAATCCAGTGATGAAGTCCATGGCGATATGAGACCAAAGTCGGTTAGGAATGGGCAGAGGGCGCAGCAACCCAGCCGGGGACTTGTGGGAGGTCTTACCTCTGGCACAGACTGAGCAGGCAGCTACGAACTCTCGGGTATCTCGGGCCATGTTTGGCCACCAGAACATCTACTGGAGAAAGAGAAGGGTACGGTAAGCTCCAGGGTGACAGGTGAGCTTGGAGGAGTGCCCCCACTGTAGGACCTTGGAGCGGGTCGACTCCGGGACGAACAACCTGTTGGGGGGGACCCGAGCCCGGATCGGGCTGATCTTTTTGAGCCTCCTTCCCCACTTGCTCTATTTCCCCATCTAGCAGCCCCAAGGATGCGTGCAGCAGGGACAATGAAAGCAGGCTCCAATGACTCCAAGGGGGGTGAGAAAACTCGGGATAGGGCATCAGGTTTGGCGTTTTTGGATCCAGGCCGAAAAGAGATGGAGAAGTTGAAACGACTAAGGAAAAGCGACCACCTAGCCCGACGGGGATTTAACCTCTTAGCCGAGCAGAGATAGGAGAGGTTTTTGTGGTCAGTCCAGATTAGAAACAGCAACTCAGAGCCTTCGAGCCAGTATCTCCATTCTTGCAGAGCCCCCACCACCGCTAATAGCTCCCTGTCTCCCACGTCGTAGTTCCTCTTTGCTGGTGACAGATGCTGAGAGAAGGCGCAGGGGTGAAGCTTTTGGGTCTTGGGGTCCCGCTGAGAGAGGATGGCTCCCAGGCCTGAGTGGCAGGCATCTACCTCGACCACGAACTGGAGTGAGGGGTTGGGATGGAGAAGGACTGGGGCCTTAGTGAATAGGTCCTTAAGGTTGTGGAAAGCGTTGTTAGCTTCCTCGGACCAAACAAAAGGGATGTTGATGGAGGTGAGTTTAGTGAGGGGAGTCGCCACCTTACTGTAATTTCTAATGAACCTACGGTAGAAGTTGGCGAATCCAAGGAAACGTTGAAGTTCCTTGTGGGAGGTAGGGGTGGGCCACTCGGCAACTGCTTGAATCTTCCTGGGATCAAGACGGAGCTGTCCTGCCTCAACTATGTAGCCCAGGAAGTTTACTGAGGGGGTGTGAAACTCACATTTTTCTGGTTTCACAAATAGGCGGTTTTCAAGAAGACGCTGAAGCACCAGACGGACATGTTGTTTGTGTTCTTGAAGGGACTTGGAGAAGATGAGGATGTTGTCTAGATAAACCAACACAAACCTGTTTAACGTGTCCCTGAAAATGTCATTCATCAGTGTTTGAAAAACAGCAGGGGCGTTCGTGAGCCCAAAAGGCATTACCAGATACTCAAAGTGGCCTAGGGGTGTGTTGAAGGCTGTTTTCCATTCATCTCCCTCTCTAATCCGGATGAGGTGGTAAGCATTATGGAGATCCAGCTTGGTGAAAACCTGGGCATGACAGAGAGATTCGAAAGAGGGATTAATGAGAGGGATGGGTGACTTGTCTTTGACAGTGATATCATTCAGACCCCGAAAATCTATGCAGGGCCTGAGGGACGAGTCCTTCTTCTCGACGAAGAAGAAGCCGGCGCCAAGAGGAGATGAGGAAGGACGGATGAGACCTGCAGCCAGAGACTCTGTGATGTGTGCCTCCATAGCTTCTTTTTCGGGGCGAGACAGGTTGTAGAGGCGGCTGGAAGGTAAGGGTGCACCAGGGATGCGATTAATGACACAATCATAAGGGCGGTGAGGTGGAAGACTGTGGGCCAGGTCCTTGCTGAAGACAGGGGCCAGGTCATGATGTGTTTGAGGAACGTGGGAAAGATCAGGTGGAGACATGCTGGCACAGGGAGTGGGATTGTCAGGGGTAGCTGAGCGCAGACAAAGGAAAAGGCAATTTGTGCTCCAGCTAATTATGGAGGACTGAGACCAATTGATATGTGGGCTGTGTTGTTGAAACCAGGGTAGTCCCAGAATTAGTGGAGAAAAGGGTGACGGGATAATAAAGAAACTGATTTGTTCTCTGTGATTATCCAAGAGCAAGAGTGTTAATGGGATGGTGCAATGGGTTACTGAGGTTGTCATATGCCCCTTGAGAGCATCCACTCTCTTGGGCTGAGACAGGGCCTCGACGGGGATATTATGAGTTTTAACAAAACCCATGTCAATAAAGTTGGCCCCTGAGTCTAGAAAAACAGGGGCCTTGACTGAGTTAAGTGGCCAGGAAAGGGTGGCAGGGAAAGAGAGTCTTGTTTAAGAGCTGGGCAATGAAGAGGTCTGACTCACCGCCACGCTCTTCATTAGAGGTGAGTCCGGTCTTTTGGCTGCAGGGGGGCAGGATGAGAGGGCATGGTCACTTTCTCCGCAATACAGGCAAAGGTGTTCCTTAAGGCCTCTTTGTCTCTCTTTTTGGCTCAGCCGAGTTTTTCCCAATTGCATGGGTTCTTCCTGAGCAGCAGGGGGAGCAGTGACTGATTGAGAGGAAGGAGCAGGCACCGGAACCAGTAATGAGCCTTCTTGACCAGGAGAGGGAGCTGTCCGGCGAGACCTCGCCGCTCTCTCTCGTCTGCTCTCTCAGGCGATTATCCAATTTTATACACAGATTTAATAATTCCTGTAGCATTTGGGGCTCATCCCGAGTGGCCAGTTCATCTTTAACTCCTCTGACAAACCCTTACAGAAAATGGCTTTTAAAGCTTGTTCGTCCCACCCACACTCATGAGCTTGTATTTGAAAATCCACAGAATAAGTAGCCACAGATTGAGAGCCCTGATTAAGAGCCAGAAGCCGTTAAGCGGCATCCTGTCCCTGAACGGGATGATCAAAAACTCTCCTCAGGTGAGTAGTGAACTGGTCAAAAGAAGAGAAAACACTAGAACCCCCCTTCCATGATGCTGTCGCCCATTTAGCAGCTTTCCCCCTCAACAAATTAACCATGTAAGCAACTGGACATTTGCATCTTGAAAACTAACTGGCAATTAAAGATGAAACAGCCACACGAGCCGAAATCACCCAAATAGAGTTCTGGAGGTGTTACAAACGGTTCTTTAAATGCCTGAGAGAGAGGAGCAGAGACAGGGGCAGGAGGAATACTCACTGGAGGGGCAGCTGCAGCAGTAGGGAGAGTAAGTTCACTGATCTGAGTGTTGATTTGGAGCACCTGGCGGGTGAGCTCCTCCAGAGAGCCAGCTACTCCACGTAGCATGTTTTCATGTTGTCCTAACAAAGTACCTTGGTTGGTCAACGCCTCTCTCAGCTGGTCCATCTTGGCTGGCTCCATTGAAGACGGCCAGTGGATTACTGTTAAGGAACGATCCTAATAGTTTTACTGTTGGACCCAAAAGCTTCAAGAAGGAGGCTGGTGAAAAGTTGACAGTGATTTTATTGATACAACAAAGTCCAAGGTCAGTACAGTGATCCAGTGAACAGAGGTGACAGCGGTGGTGAGGGCTCCTGGAGAACACTTTGGAGAGAAGGAGCAGAAACACAGGTGAGTTCTTCAGCTTGTAAAGAATTGACAGTCACACAATCACAACAAGAGCAAAAACTCCAGAAAGGAGGTAGTACAACTGATTGAGTCAGCGCTAATGTTAACTCGAGAGAACAGAAGTAAAAAGCGGCCAGAACAAACCACAGGAGGAGTGGAAATC
Source organism: Cetoscarus ocellatus (assembly GCA_037902135.1). Taxonomy (NCBI): domain Eukaryota; kingdom Metazoa; phylum Chordata; class Actinopteri; order Labriformes; family Labridae; genus Cetoscarus; species Cetoscarus ocellatus. The sequence continues at coordinate 34,973 of JBAMNC010001269.1, read as the reverse complement.
CACCGGCGAGGCAGAGAAGACCAGGAGCCGTTTAAATAGTGATCGGTGATTGAAGAACAGGAAACAGGTGCGCAGCTGCAGCAGAAGTCCTCCAGGAGGTCACGCCCATCAGCCGAGCAGCAGAGAACAGGAAAGCAGAGAGGGAGGGGGGAGAGCAGGGCAGAGAGGAGACTCCTCACAGTTCGTCTGTTTGTCTGTTTGACTTTGACCATGGAAAAAAAAACAAAAAAAATCTTAAAACAGGTGGTCATGGCACAATGAGGAAGCGATTGGATTTTGGTGGAGATGTGATTTGGAATGCGGACCTAGAAATTTTAAAAGGATTTTTTAACTGTGTGAGACAGGGCAGGTTTCCATAGTCTTGACTGTGACTCACTCCATTGTTGGAAATGCCTTAGCAGAGGTTTGTGATGTCAGAGCACTTGTGGTTTACTTTTATGTATGACCAAAAGACTGATTTCAAAGTGCAACACAGGTTTGCAATTTTAACCAAGCAGAAGAATAGTGAGTGTGATACCTCTCTGCTCCACAGATGTGTGCTGTTGTAGAGGGTTGTGGCTGAAGTAGGAAGGATCTCCTGTGTCTGTCCCTCTAACAGCGAAGGGGTCGCTCTGTTGTCTGTCCAGCTGCTGCTTCAGTGGGTGGTGAAAATGAATGACAGTCAACTTTCAATTCCAGATTAATCTTAGCCCTTTGTTTAAACCACAAATTTTGACACTTACTGGGAGATTTGACAGATTACAAGCCAGAAGGGAAAAATCCTCCAGGCTGTAGACCTTGATTATTGTAGGTGAATTGCAGCTCTCAGGCTCTCCTTACTTTTTTTGTTCAAATTTGTGATGGACTCACAACTAGAAGAAAAGAATATTAATAGTAAAATTAACACAGACCTCAAGAAATACATCATTCAGCAATTTTCAAGAGTCCATATTTTGCATCAACTCTGGTTCATAATAGGGATGCACAACATTGTTCAATCATCAGTATGGCTTAAAAACTTAAATACTAGTTTCTGCAGGTATTTAATATCTGCATATTTATATCCAACCCAATTAGAGCAAATAGAGCAATGTCTATTTTCAACCATAAAACATTGGTATTAGTATCTGTGATACTGTGACAATGAGTTCAGTCATTTCAGGCAGCTAATCTATTTCAAGATGGCGGCGCACAGCAGTGCAGCGGCTTCTCGAGCTCCCGGTATCATGCCAACAAATTGTGTGTTTTTGACTGATCTAACACACAGTACACGCATGACGTACAGCCCAGTTGTACGCTTAAACATCAGAGATGGCTTGGTTATAACAGCTTCGCCAGAGCTCAAAGCTACGCTAGACTGAGTCTCCTGAGGGCACCGGACTGGTGTAGCTTAGCACAGAGGCTAAGCGGCAGGAGGAAGCCCTGTGCATGGAGACAGAAGAGAGGCAAGCAGGCCAGCTTGCTAGCACAGCTAAAAGCTAGCAGGCCGCCGATTCCAACACTCCTTCTGGCAAACGTCCATGCTCTCAACAACAAGATGGACTTACTTCGCCTTAGGCTCAGGGTCTATCGTGAGAGGAGGAACTGTATAGTACTTTGTCTTATGGAAACTTGGCAAAATGACAGCATGCCAGACACAGCCTTTCAGATCGATGGCCTGCAACTGTTCTGAGCAGACCAAAGCTGGCTATCCGGGAAAAGCTGCAGGGGAGGACCATTTACGTACATAAACAAAGGTTGGTGTACAAACTGCAAGCTGGTGACCAGCCACTATTCCGAAGCAGTAGAGTTTCTCCGAAGCAGTAGAGTTTCTCACTGAAACTACGGCCACACTACTTGCCTTGCAAATTCACTGCAGTGTTTGTCAAGGTTGTTTACATCCCGCCGGATGCTTTTGCTAATAACACGCTAAAGGAGCTACATGACAACATCAGCTCGCTCCAAAACAAAAATCCAGAGGCTTTCTACAAGGTTTCAGGGGACTTTGACCACGTAAATCTGACAGACGTTCTGCCCAGGTTTTACCAGCATGTCAGTTTACCGACACAGGGAGAGAACACCAAGACTGTGTACACAAACATACGTGGTGCGTACCAAGCTGTGCCCCGCCCCCACCTTGGCCTCTCCGAGCACATCTCCATCATGCTGACCCCTGCCTACCCGGCTAAAACAGGGCAAACCAGAGCAGGGGACTATCCCCGTGTGGCCCAATGATGTTGCCTCTGTGCTGCAGTACTGCTTCCAGTGCACAGATTGGTAGGTTTTCTGAGAGGCTGCAACACAAGAGAGAGAGGTGGATCTGGAGGAGTACTTTTCAGCTGCCCTCAGCTTCATCTCCAAATGCATCACAGATGTCACCACCAAAACTATAACCACCTACCCAAACCAAAAACCCTGGTTTAACGCAGAGGTCAAGTCTCTGCTGAAAGCCAGAGATGCAGCATTTAGGTCTGGTGAGGCAACAGCTCTCAGAGAGGCCAGGAAACAGCTAACCACGGGCATCAAGAGGGCTGAGGCCACATATGCTCAGAGAATCCGATGCATGTGGAAGGGCATCAAGTGCATCACGGATTACACCAGCAGAGGTGCACAGTGCCCAAAAGACCCCACCCTTCCTGATGCACTTAATAACTTCTGTGCCCGGTTCGAGGACTCAGTGAAAATGACAAATAAAACTCCTTTGAATCCTACTGGCCCTGTGAACAGGAGGAGGGAGAAGTACTAATGCTGTGAACCTTCTGTCTAATGCACAAAAATACCCCTTGCACTAAAGGGCACATTAAAATGATAAAAAAGCAAATAATACCTCTGACCACATTACAAGAATTCCCTTTATAAAAATGTACCTGAAGCAGAAATAGTCTTTTATTAGAGTACAAGTCAAGGTTCAAGTCTCCACACATTTGTAAAGTCTCTTGTAGTTTAAACTTAAACTTCTAGGAATGTCAGATTTAAACGTGTGTTTCAGGTCATAGAAAAATATTGTGCATATATATATACGGCGTGAATTCCCTACAATAGTCTTGGGTGTAATGTTGGTACATAGTGCTTAAACTAATGTAAATTTAGCCAAACTTTCCTTATTCTGAGCAGCCTCAAAAGATAGGTTCAATGCACACAAATATCTCCACGATATATATACACCATATTGCCAAAAGTATTCACTCACCCATCCCAATCATTGAATTCAGTTGTTCCAATCACTTCCATGTCCACAGGTGTATAATATCATCACCTGTACATGCAGACTGCTTCTACAAATATTTGTGAAAGAATGGGTCGCTCTCAGGAGCTCAGAGGATTCCAGCATGGTACCGTGGTAGGAGGCCACCTGAGCAAGAAGTCCAGTAATGAAATTTCGTCGCTACTAAATATTCCCCAGTCGGTTATAGTGCACGGAAGTCACTAACGTTCTGCAGAGTCAACAGCTACAGACCTCCAAACTTCATGTGGCCTTCAGATACCAAGTGCAATGCATAGCATCAATGCAGTGGTGTAAAGCATGCTGCTGGACTCTAGAGCAGTGAAGAGGAGTTCTCTGGAGTGACCAAACACGCTTCTCTGCCTGGCAGTCTGATGGACAAGTCTGGGTTTGGCCATCACCAGGAGAACAGTGCTTGTCTGACTGCACTGTGCAGTATGTGTAAGGTTTGGTGGAGGGGTGATTATAGTGTGGGGGTATTTTTCATGAGTTGGGCTCGGCTCCTCAGTCCAAGTGAAAGAAACTCTCAATTTAACGCTCCCAACATTGTGGAAACAGTTTGGGGATGGCTCCTTCCTGTTCCAACATGACTGCACAACAGTGCACAAAACAAGGACCATAAAGACATTGATGAGCGAGTTTGGTGTGGAAGAACTTGACTGGCCTGATCTCAACACCTTTGGGATGAATTAGAGTGGAGACTGCAAGTCAGATCTTCTTGTCCAACATCAGTGTGTGACTTCACAAATGTGCTTCTGGAAGAATGGTCAGAAACTCCCATAAAAACTCCCTTTGGAAAGCTTTCCAAGAAGAGTTGAAGCTGTTATAGCTGCAAAGGGGCCGACATCACATTAAACCCAATGGATTAAAAATGGGTATATATATATATATATATATATATATACATATATATATGTATGTATGTATGTATGTATGTATGTATATATATGTATATATATATATATATATATATATGTATATATATATATATATATACACAGTGCTGCTTGAAAGTATATGAATCTCTTGAGAAGTTTGAATGTTTCTGTTGTTTCACCATGATTTTGTTATTATACCATCACCAGTTTTTATTTATGAAATGTCAGATATATGTTTAGCAACTGTATGTATTTATATAATAATAAATCAGGTAATCAGTGCCATCTGGGACAAATGTACATGTGTCTACAATCAGACAAAAATTGAATAGCCATGACATTTATGGGAGGGTTGCTAGAAGGAAGCCTCTGCTCTCAAGCTGCCTGTTTTAACTTTGCCAGAGAACACCTTGAAAAACCAGAGGCCCTCTGGAAGTCCATTCTCTGGACAGACGAGTCCAAAATAGAATTATTTGGTCACAATCAAAACCAGCATGTTTGGAGAAAAGCCAACACTGCATATGAAGAAAAGAACCTCCTCCCCACAGTGAAGTATGTCGGTAGAAATGTGATAGTCTGGGGCTGCTTTTTAGAAACAGTAGGTTGGTTTAGGGTTTTTCACAAAAACAGTGACCATGTCTGGGGGGTTCATATATATATATACATATACCTATATATATATGTACATATACATATATACATATATACCAAGGGTATGGTGACCAGACGTCCCTGATTTCCGGGGACAGTCCCCGAAAATGTCCCTGATTTCAGTGTTATACTATTGCGCGTCTACTAGAACAAAAGTTATTACTATAGTCGCGTAGAAAGCAGAAACCGTGAGGGAGCCGTTGTGTGCAGACTTGGACAACTGTTATTCCAGTGTTGCCAAGTCCGCTTATTATAAGCGACTTTGGGCTTGCTCTTTCCCATCAAAAAGAAATCCTTATGGGCAAAATAAAATTAATTTCTATTAAATTTTATCATGTAGCTGTTTCTGTTTTCACCATAGTAAAGCTGTAGAGGATCAACATAAAACTTAGATAAAAGCCTATGTCTTTTTGGTTACAAAAATCAAGGTTAGACAGACTGTTTGTGATAACAGAGTTACAAATAACAGAAGCCCCTCCCTTCACTTCTGTATAAAGAAAAGGATGTCCTACCTCCAAACAAAAGGATGTTTAATAAGTAAATTAAGAGAAAAAAAGAAAAAATCTAACTGTGAAATTGAAATGCAATGAAGATTTCATACACATATATACATATATATACATATATATATATATATATACATACGTATATATATATGTATACATACATATATACATACATACATATACATATATACATACATACATATACATATATACATATACATATATATACATATACATATATATACATACATATACACACACATACACACACACATATATATATATACATATACATATATACACATATACACATATATACATATATATACACATATACATATATACATATATACACATATATACATACATATATATATACATATATACATATATATACACATACATACATACATATATATACACACATATATATATTTATATATATATATATACACATACATACATACATACATACATCTATATACACACACACACGTGTGTATATATATATATATATATATATATATATATGCCTGGAAGGTGAAGGCAACAGTAGTGCCTGTGGTCATCGGGGCACTCGGGGCAGTGACCCCCACACTGGAGAAGTGGCTCCAACAGATCCCTGGAGAAACATCAGACATCTCACTCCAGAAGAGTGCAGTCCTAGGAACAGCTAAGATACTGCGCAGGACCCTCAAGCTCCCAGGCCTCTGGTAGAGGACCAGAGCTGAAGAGGATGAACAGCCACCCACCCAACCAAGGAGAAGTTTCCACTGAACTGCATCTGTTTCCTGAGTTCAAATGGGCTAGCAGTAGCCTGAAGCTAGCAGCTAGCGCCTTAGCCTTATGGAAGACGAAGAAGATATTTATTCCTCTTGCGGCTTTGTGACAACAGTTAGGACATAAATAACACAAGGGAGGACATCCAGCTTTACGTGTCTCATAAAGCCACTCTTTATCCACTAAAACTCCACCCCAAGCCCTCTATCTATTAAAGAAAGATAACAGATAATAAATCAAAATATTCCTTCCAACAAACATTTCACAATGTTACAGAAAAACACAAACATCATGCTACTTAGAAAAAGAATAAATGGTTGAGTTATGCAGAAATAACTATTCTACTCCACATCTACTGTGTGTAAATTAAAACGGAATGTAGAAAATGTGGGGAAAAAAAAGACAGAAACGTGATTTGATTGTTGCTAGAAAGGAACAAAATTAACAATAAAAAAGTACAGAGAAAAATAAAGGATGTTTTGGACTCAGAATTGGTTGTCTAGATGAAAGGTAACCATGTTTAAACACAAATACCCACAATAATATAAAGCAAATGTTACAGGCTAATTGTCAGGCTAATTGATTCTTAACTATCAAAAGACAAAAGGACAGGAGCGCTACCTGAGCTCAAAAAATAGTTTCTTTGGGGTGCTCCTTGAAATGGAATTCACAAAGTAATTAAGGCAAAAAAGAAAAGACTCCAAATCACTCTCTTTATACTATTAAAAAGCCTTTATTTTAACGGCATGGTCATGAAGACCTTAAAAATAAACGTTGATGCGTTAAGCATTCATCAGGAAGTTATGCACACAGATGCTAGGCTGCAGTAGGCCCTTTTAAAGGGTTGCTCCATCAATAAGAAGTTGCCACATGGGCTGAGAGGCTTGGCCTGCAGCTGTGACAACATAAAAACCCTCCAGCCGATGGTGTTATTCAGCACCAACAAAGTATGAAAGCACCCAGAAACACAAACAAAGGACCTGCACCAAAAACCAGACCCATAATCGTTTCCTTCAACTTCACGAGCAGCGAGGACAAGGACAATAGCAGACACACAACAACACAGGCCTCACAAAAAAAAGGGTTCAAGGGCTACAACAAAACCCACCCAACAGGAACACAGGAGAGAAAGGATGGGGACATGGATGGCACAGAAGCAGAGGAAGAGGACACGAAGGGGGAGAAAGAAACCAAGAACTAAGACACACACGGAGCAAAATGAAATATGGCCCATGATCAACATTTCTGACAAACCTTTGTCTGAGGAATGCATCCAACTTCTCTCCAAAGGACTGTCCTTTATTCCTACCTACCCTGCCAAAGAATCTGACACCAAAATTGATGTTTCATTTCTACAGGACCCTCTACCTCAAGGCCTGGTGCCAGCTTCAACCTACAGCATCCTCCTGCACCACAGACTCAGGTCAGATGGTCTCCCCTAACCACAGACCACAGCTTAAACCTAAATCTACCTTTTTTCCATTGGTTCAAAGTGCTTCATTAAACACCTCTGCTAAAAGTTATTTTGGCATTAAGAACTTCTTTAAGAACAAAAGACCACAAAAATGTGGTAGCATTTCAAAAAAGAAAAAGATGCTCTCGAATCATTATATACTGATGAAAAAATTGTCATTAAGTCAAAAGGGGTGCTATAGTTGTTTGAGGACAGGATTTATATGTTAAAGAAGCACATTGACAACTGGACAATAATGAATAAACCTTTGGCCCATAATCCCTCAGGACTCTGAATGCTGAATTACACGCAATTCTTACAGAGGCTAAAGAAAATGTCTGGATTTCTAATGATGAAGTGAAGTTTCTTCACAATGAAAATCCTAGAATGGCATTTTACTTGCTGCCTAAATTCATAAACGTCTCATCAATCCTCCTGGCAAACCTGTAATCAGGCAATGATAGTCTCACTTAGCCAGTGCCCATATATGTTGATTATTTTATCAAACCTTTTTTGCCCTCACTTCCTGCTTACGTCCAAAAAGCAACAGATGTACTAAGCAAGATTAGACAACTGGATAACAGTAGCACTGGGGCATATTTAGTTCCCCTGGATGTAGAATCACTCTACACAACAATATAACATGCACAAGGACTGGCAGCACTAAAACACTCTTTGAGCATCCAGTCAGAATCTAAAACAACACTAGGTGAATTTTTACTAGCATTAAGAGAATGGACCTTAAAAAACAAAGTCTTCATCTTTCCAGAGAAGGTTTTCAAACAGAGAAAAGGTTGTGCCATGGGGGCTTGCTATAGTCCTTCTTATGCAGGTCTGTACCTTGGATAAAGCAAAGAGGACTCTGTCCTTAATCATGAAAAACAGGTTTCTAAAGCACATGTGAAGGACAGTACATTGATGATGTGTGTCTGTTTTGGTCTGGTTCAGAGGCAGATTTACTTTAATTTCATATCTTTTTAAACAACATAGACCCTAATACCATGCTGTCTCTGGATAACAGTATATACAGTATCAAATTTCTGGACCTCATAATCAGTTAAGTCACTCAAGGAACAATACACACATCTATTTTCAGAAAACCATCAGACAGAAATACAATTTGACATGCTAACAGCTACCATCGAAAATGGCTGAAAGGAAATGTTCCCTATGGCCAGTATCAGTCAGTAAGGAGAATATGTGACCAGGAGGAGGAATTAAAACTGAACTTGAGCTACACACCACAACACACCACAATGCAAAAAGTAGAAAACAAAGCAAAAACCTGGGCAGACAGCTCTGTTAGGGAGCAATCCCCCACCTCCAAACAGAGGAAAGACCAGTTTTGTCGCCACAGTCCTGAAGCAGAGAACATCATAGAGGTAATAAACAAAAACTGGGACAGAATTCAGAGTGATGGACAACTTAGCAACATTTTTTTCACAGCCTCCTCTTGTGGATTTCAGAAGATGCCCAACCTTACAAGACAAACTTTGTCACTGTCATCTCAAACCCAACAACCAAACTTCATGGCTGGGTCAAAAACCAAAATAATCTTATCAATACAGTCACTGTAACCGCTGTACAAATGTGAAACAAGCAAAGACATTTTTGGACTTAACATCACAAAAAGAGCTCAAAATGAATCCCTTTATTAACTGCAAGACTACTTTTGTTATTTACAGGCTAGAATGTCCTATTTGCAAAGTTTTTTTTATATTGGCTGAACAAAAAACACCTACAGGATAGGCTCGCAAAACACAAATGTGTAGGAAGAACTAGAGACATGAAATACCCATGGCAAAACATAACCTGTAATCCAAACTTCATTAAATAAACCACTGGCATTGACTACATCCTGCTGACCATCAGAAAAGGTTACAAAGAAAACTGAACCAAAGGAGGCATTCTGGATTAACAAAATGAAGGCATGTCAATAGCATAAAGAGAGTGAATTGGAATCTTTGCTTTTTGCTCAAATGATTCTTCACTGTTAAAAAAAGCATTTATTATATGTAGACTGCAATTATAAGGCACTAAACATTAAATTTTTTTGTTGTGATTATGTGTGAAAGAAAACTGATGTTTTCTAATTTAAGTAGAAGCACTGAAGCAATAAAACAACCCGAACTACTTTTACATATTATCAAATGAACTGTGTTGAATTTGTACATTATACTGTACAATATCAATTCCAAGCTTCGAAACAGTATTTAATCAATAGTTCTAAAATTGCAAGAATTTGCTGTTGCCCTCAGGAAGTCATGACAATGTGAACTCCAAACAGAAAATGACATGAAATCCACATTTTTGTGCAGATTTTGTATTTTAGAAGGCTGTGGTCTTAAACTTTGATCAGCTGGCAAAGCTTGTTTGAGTTAAAAGCAGTTCTCACCAAATTCCATACTCAAATTATTAGCAGAAAAGTTGTAATTCTGGAAAAGGTATCATTTGGATATTAAATGAGACTTTATCTCTAAACCTTCTTTTCATCTCTTGAAAATACAGAAATGACAAGAAAACAGAGATGAGTGTGTCAGGGCCATGTGTCTCTGTAGATGTAGGTTGTGTGTCAGTTAGTTTGTAGGAGTGTTTGCTGCTCCCTTTTTCTTTACAGCCATGGAGGTGTTCAAAGAAATGGTCCATATGATGGTCATCAAACCAGATAATTATAATCACTGCTGTTAAGATGAGCCATACTGATACTGTTAACATTTATAAAAAGAGGACAAAAGACCCTGAAGAAAAATAAAGATTTTTTTTTTTCAAGTCCATAAAAAAGTCAAAATTCTGAAAAAATGTCATGATTCTGACTTTTTCACAGACGAAAAGAAAAAAATGAATATTTCTTTCCAATGGCCTTTTTCCTCTCCTGTCTATGTGAGACTGATCAAAAAAATTGTTTTTTGCTTGTTTAAATGACATTAAACAAGCAAAAAACAGCTGATTAAAAAAACTGACAAATTCAGATTTAAAAATAAAAAATGTGTGAATGAGATTAAGTCACATGCGCAGGTGAGGTAGAAACCCAACATGGGCTTATCTGCAAACCTCATCTTAAGAGTAAATACAGATAAAACAAAAATGAAAATAAGCTATCATGTTGTTGATCAGTCCAGTGTCTCAAAAATGCAGATCAGGTATGTGGACCTCCGCCCTGCATCTGGGTCTGCAGCCTGATCTGAGGCCTGATAGAGCAGCATGAATGTTTTTCACAGATACAGGCACTGATAACCTTAGTTACAGTTTTTGTGCACTAACTAGAAACAAATTAGTGGATAAAAACTTTTTTTTTTAAATGCCAGAGCAAAAGCCATACAGAAATAACACTTTGCTTCCAAAAGCCATTTGTTAGTAATCTACATTTACTTTCACCATGAACTGTCAGACTGAAACGTTACAAAAAATAATTTTCAGCTCCAAATGATCATGGTTTTCAGATCATGGATCAGTAATGTGAAATTTAATGTGAGAATGACCTTCAAACAACAAAGTGTCAAAGTTTAAGTCAATGATGTTGTCTGGAAACATGTGTCTTTATGAAGTACCAGTCATTGAGTTGGTATTGATTAGAAAAAAAAAAACAATAAAAGGATTCATTCCTAACACAGTCATTCCTATTAGTTAATAAACTGAACCTGAATTTATTCATTACTCGATTACTTTCTCAGTCTAGCTGAAGCCAAGTGTACTCACCTCATGAATTCCCTGCTGTGACACCAGTGAACCAACAAAACTGAAAGCATAAAAGAGAGAAGGGGGCAGGTGAACCAAACAGAGCACTGGCAGCGCGCATGACCAAATCTTCAACACAGAAAGAAAACGTGTCCTGGACCTGAGTGGGACTCTTGTCAAGCAAGGGTTAAATATTAAAAATATGTTCTAGCCCATCTCAGTCACTTTAACTCAAACTCTACAAGTTTTTTTAAGAACACTGATGCATCTTTATTTGTACTTTTTCTAACACCAAAAGCCACTCAAAAGAATCCCTAATGCCCTGAAACATTTTATTGTTTTATTTAATTCCCGAAGAGATGTTTTTATTTCAGAAATATCTCTTTGTGTGTTCACATAATGGATATTAGTGCCCCAAGTCAAATTTAAATTTGCTGAAAAGTTGTAATTGTAGAAAAGATATTCTATTTATATTAAATAGACTTTATCTTTACATAAATGACTAGAAAACACAGATGAGCATGTCAGGGATGTGTGTCTCTGTAGATGTAGGTTGTGTGTTAGTTAGTTTGTAGAGTGTTTGCATGTGACAGTTTTGTGTTTGCCTCGACTTCATTCCTTACAGCCATGGAGATTTTCAGAGAAAAGCTGTGATGGTCATCAAACCAGATAATTATAATCACTGCTATTAAGGTAACTCACACTGATACTGTTTAAATCTATATAAGACGTTCACAGACACTGAAAGAAAATTAGGAGGATGTTTTTATTTTCAAGTTTGCAAAAAAAAAAAGTCACATTTCTGAAAACATGTCATGATTCTGACTTTTACACATACAAAAAGAGAAAACAAACACCTTTTTCCCCCATGTGGCCTTTATCCTGTTTGGTTAATGTAAGAGAAACAGGACTGATGAAAAAAATTGACATAAAACGTTCACCTGCATACAATGGCCCATGCTAATTTCCTTCTTGAGGAGATAGCAACACTGGATCTCTGACACTGTGGCTAATGTTCAGGCTTTTGACATTTTTCCTGTTATAATGCTGCCACAGAAATCCAGAACTATCCCTTTAAAATTATAACAATAATAGTCACAATTTACTGCCATATAATCAGACAGTAACAATGTACTCATTGCATAACCTTGTACCACTATAAGAATAAACTGTGATTTTTGCACAGCCCTAACGTATGAGACAAATTTATTTATTTGCACATTGTAGAGAGAAGCCAAAGTAAAGTGAATGAGATTAAGTCACGTGCAGGTGAGGTAGAAACCCGATGTGGGCTTATCTGCAAACCTCAGCTTAAGAGTAAATACAGATAAAATAAAAAATTAAATAAGCTCTATCATGTTGATTGGTCTTGTGTCTCGAAAATGCATATCAGGTATGTGGACCTCTGCCCTGCAGCTTTTTCTGTATTCTGGTCTGCAGCCTGAATGTTTTCACAGAAACTTCCGTTGATCACCTCAGTTCAGGGATATTTTGGAAACAAATTAGTGGATAATTTTTTTTCCCTTTTTTTTTTAACGCCAAACCTTTTCTCAGAAAAACACTTTGCTTCCAAAAGCCATTTGTTAGTAATCTACATTTACTTTCACCATGAACTGTCAGACTGAAATGTTACAAAAAATAATTTTCAGCTCCAAATGATCATGGTTTTCAGATCATGGATCAGTAATGTGAAATTTAATGTGAGAATGACCTTCAAACAACAAAGTGTCAAAGTTTAAGTCAATGATGTTGTCTGGAAACATGTGTCTTTATGAAGTACCAGTCATTGAGTTGGTATTGATTAGAAAAAAAAAACAATAAAAGGATTCATTCCTAACACAGTCATTCCTATTAGTTATGTTATGACTGTGTGTCATTTATTGATTTATTTGTTGTTATATGGCCTATGTAGAGGAGCGCCTTCCTCCTTTTCCTCCTCCCTCCCTCTGTGCTCCTGCTCTTCCAAACTGCAGGTGGAGCGTCCTGATTGGATGGCAGGAGAAAGACGCACCCGCCGCGGAGTGGAGGAGACCTGGTAGTGGCGCAGGCGATTGGCTGAGAGCTGATGGCTGGGGTTTAAAAGTGACAAGCTGAAGAAGAGACGCCGACCCTCCTTCCTCACTACCCAATGCCATGACTGAGAAGAGCGACTGTTTTAAGCAGAGTGTTGTGTGATATTCCGTGAACATTAAGTTAGTCAGTAAGGTAATGTAGGGGATAGTAGAGTTTTTTTTGTTTCCGTTTTCTCCTGTTTTTCTGTTAGGGAGACACTTTAGGTTTGTATCTATTTCTTTTTTCTCATTAGTGATTAGGTAAGATTTTGATTTACAAGAGTGTTTTGTTTGTTGTTTTTCTCTAGCTTACTTTCCCCGAGGTAATTTTGATTTAGTTTGTAAAAATAGAAGAAAAGAATTATTAAAGAAAATTTCTTTGTTTGGACTACAAAAGTCGTGTTTGTTTGTGATTTCTTGCTGGTGTGCCTTGGGAAGTGACAAAGGAGTGGTCAACTTTATGTTTCTTCCAGTATCCCCTAGGCTGGTCGTAACAGTTAATAAACTGAACCTGAATTTATTCATTACTCGATTACTTTCTCAGTCTAGCTGAAGCCAAGTGTACTCACCTCATGAATTCTCTGCTGTGACACCAGTGATCATCTATATAAGACGTTCACAGTCACTGAAAGAAAATTAGGAAGATGTTTTTATTTTCAAGTTTGCAAAAAAAAAAAAAGTCACATTTCTGAAAACATGTCATGATTCTGACTTTTACACATACAAAAAGAGAAAATAAACACCTTTTTTCCCCCATGTGGCCTTTATCCTGTTTGGTTAATGTAAGAGAAACAGGACTGATGAAAAAAATTGACATAAAACATCCTGCATACAATGGCCCATGCTAATTTCCTTCTTGAGGAGATATCAAATAACAAATCAAATCAAACTTTATTCATAAAGCAGTATTCATACATTAAGAATGCAGCACAAAGTGCTGTACATGTTAAAAACAGTCTCCATCCCCCCACCCCACCGCCTCGTCTTCATCCCCCCGTCACCATCCCTCCACCCTCCTGTTCAGACTCCAACCAAGCACATACAAACACACACACGTATATACACGCATGCACCCAGATACAATGATCTTAAAAGCGTGTGGCTGAGTTCAGAGGAGCCAGGTCAGGAAACGCCAGGAGGCCTACTGCACAGGGTGCTGCGCATGGCCCAGGGCCAGGATACCTCCACCCGGTGGCCCCTCGCTACAGTGCCAGCGAGGGGCCACCGCAGCAAAGCAGTGCTGCAGACCCCCCACCTGGCCAAGACAATGCCCACCACGAGACAGAGACATCCCAGCCAGAACCAATTGCAGCCCCCAGTGCAGGCGGCCCCCACTGAGGAAGCACTGGAGATATGAGATAAAAACATAAAAGTACATAAGCTAAGAATCATAAAACTAAATAAATAAGTAAAATTAAATAAATTACTAAAAAATGGCTAAAATATCATAAAACGTAATGGAATAAAAATAACAATTAAAAAGAGGGCTAAAATAAATAAATAAATATAATAAAATACAAATATAGATAAAAATAAGACAATACTTAAAAGCCAAATTAAACAGGTGGGTCTTGAGCCTACTTTTAAAAATATGTGACAGCAACACTGGATCTCTGACACTGTGGCTAATGTTCAGGCTTTTGACATTTTCCCTGTTATAATGCTGCCACAGAAATCCAGAACTATCCCTTTAAAATTATAACAATAATAGTAATAATTTACAGCCATGTAATCAGACTGTAACAATGCACTTACTGCATAACCTTGTATCACTAAAAGAATAAAACTGTGATTTTTGCACAGCCCTAGAGTATGAGCCAATTTTAGTATTTGCACATAGATAAAGAGAAGTCAAAGTAAAGTGAATGAGATTAAGTCACATGTGCAGGTGAGGTAGAAACCCATCACGGGCTGATCTGCAAACCTTATCTTAAGAGTAAATACAGATAAAACAAAAATTAAAATAAGCTCTATCATGTTGTTGATCAGTCTTGTGTCTCGAAAATGCATATCAGGTATGTGGACCTCTGCCCTGCAGCTTTTTCTCATCCTGATCTGCAGCCTGATCTACAGCCTCAATGTTTTTCCTCAGAAGCTTCAATTGATCACCTCAGTTCAGAGATATTTTAGAAACAAATTAGTGGATAAAAACTTTTTTTTTTTTTTTTTAACGCCGGAGCAAAACTCTAACACTTTGCTTCCAAAAGCCATTTGTTAGACATCTACATTTACTTTCACCATGAACTGTCTGACTGAAAACAATTCAGCTTCAAATGATCATGGTTTTTTTAGATTGTGAATCACTAATGTGAAATTTTATGTTACAGTGATCTTTAAACAACAAAGTATAAAAGAGAGAAGGGGGCAAGTGAACCAAACAGACCACTGGCAGCATGCCTGACCAAAACTTCAACACAGAAAGAAAAAAAGGTTTTAGTACAAAATAAAGAAAATATAAATAACCAAATAATAAATTATAAAACACAATTTCTGATACATAGACTCCCACTAAACACATTCATTTGCTGTCTTACATTGATCTGCTATGTTTTTGACCATTACAGGAGCAGCAGACAGTTAGATGTTGCTGCACCAGAGTAAGCATTAAGCCTTTTGAAAGCAGGGGAGGTAAACAAATAAAAGCACATCATTTGTACATTATCTAAAATAAAAAAAAATGTCCTTTTTGGTAATGTCCTACTTTATTAGACATTTAAAACACACTTACAAAAACCAAATACTGTGGTTGACTGAAGATGGTCATTGATGTGCTTGTTCTTTTTATACTTTGGGAAAACTGCAGAAAAACTTTTCATTCTGCCATTTTTCCTTTAGTGCATCGACAGACACTGAGCAATATTTTGAGAAAGAAACACTTAAGTCAGCATGTTTTTCCTCCAAATGAGTACAACCCATCACATCAGTTGGTTGATTGGTTATTCACGTTATGCACACAAAGTGACCAAACCAGACACCAGAGAAACAGTACATCTGTAAATCTACTTTTTAGTGTTCAGGAATGCCAGGTGGCTGAAAATCGTAACACCTTTACTTCAACATCATGTTGCATAACAGAACCATAAAACAGATGTCAAAAGCAGCTAAAAGTATTTTAAAGCATTAATACAGCTGTGTCTTAAAATTCTTGACAAGGTATGCCAACAATTTATGTTTGCATACAAGTTTCTGGCCTTTGTCAGCGCAATATTCTTTGTACAAACAAAACTGACATGACATAAGATGAGATAAATGTGTTTATATGAGTATGTACATAATGATTAACCAATAAAAAGGTGTACTTATTTGTCATAACAAGTAACAATAAAAATATAATCTCTAATACAAAACTTTTCTGTGTGTAATAAAGTAACACAGTTCCTTTTTGCCAGTCATAATAAAAATGACTTTAATTAAAAACTGCTCAGTATTTGTCTTGGAATTCGGAATTCATAAAACACATTATTTTACTCAGCAGCCCTCTTTTCTCATTTTTGTGCTGCATCGTCATCATCAGGGCATCAGGCCTATTTGCTGGTTAAAAGCACCAACACCTCAGTAAAATCCTTCCATCAAATGGTGTCACAATTCTAAAATATAGTATCACAACTCTCAACAATTGAAACCTACTGGTTACACAGGGTGCTTCATGTCTTATGATCAGAAACAGAAAGTATGGCAGTTATGTAAAATAAGTGAAGGAAACAAAAAATGTTTTTTCATTCACGTATTAGTTAATTTTTAGGAGGTGAAACAGTCTTTTTTAAAACTAAAAATTAGAGCTACAAAAAAAATAATGACATCCCTATAATCTAATACCACAGGTAACAGGATTAAGTTATACCTGTATCATATTATTTTGATCAAAGTTATTATCTACTAAAGTATTATACACCAGATTAAATACCTGACTGTTTCTTCCCACTCCAGCTGTTCTATTTGCACAAACATGCATCCACAACACTCAATACTCTGAGTTGATTTTCAATGAAGCACTTTTTACTTGAGTAGATTCATAAAGTGTGATGTCCTCAGAACACTGAGTGATGGCACACCTCAGTTACCTGTCTGTACTGAGGGTCTCCTCCTCAGCCGCTTCGTTTCTGGCTCTGACCGCCCTATTTCGGCAACGTCAGCAGGTCAGAGTCGCTCTGTGAAGGTCTGTAGTGAACTGGAAAAAGTGCGTAGAGCAGGTGACTCAATGAAGTTTCAAGTCTGTTATATGTGCCACCGACTTTACACCATCATAAACCTCAAACATTATTTCATTGTTATTTTCTTCAGCAAAAACAAGTCAACATGAGTATGGATTTGCTGACTCAGCGGTCAAAAACAAATATTTTACTCTAAACAAACGTTACTGAGATTTCACACAGTCGTATCGTCTAGAAAATAATAACTACCCAGACAACAGCAGTATTAGCTGCTATTTAGCTCATCCGTCAGCATGTATCATCCCGTCATGAGCCTCTTGGCCTCTACCGCTCAGCGTCTCTGTTAATCCGGGCAGACTGTGGTTAAGATTGAAGTTTTGTTACGGTTCGCTCGCTCTGCACCATCAGATGTATATTTTACTGGAAGTATTGGCTAACTAGCTGTAGCTGTTCAAGCTGAGTTATAAAAGCTCAATAAAGACCACAAGTACCGCTCATGACATCAAGGTCAACTTCTATCAGAAACATGATGACATATGACGCACCGCTCGACAGATATATCAGTACGTGCTCAGTAAACTCACCTCACCTCTAGATTTGTTTTTGGAAGAGCATCATCCTGTGGGCTGTCATGTCCGTGTTTGTTTACTTCTCACGTTGTTGTTCATCCATCAAATGAGATCTGCTATGACCACTAAGTGTCAGTCATTAAAACTGAAGCATCCTGAGGGCACAGCCTCCATGCTTCTCCTTAAGTCTGATTTAAATAGTCTTCTGTTTTATCTGTGTTTATGTTGTTTAGTTTTAGCTGGATGAACCAATAAAAAAAACATTAAATGACAGGCTCAGTAATTTTCTTGGTTGTTGAAATGTTAAACATTGGTAAAGAACCTCAAATCTATGTTTAGCAAATATTTAGGACTTTCTGGTTCAGTCAGTACTTTAAAGTTTTACCTCCATTTTCTGTCACTTTAAGGGATTACACTCTTATCACACAGAAAAAACTTAAGTATGACATACAGCCGACTCTCTAAAAGCCAACACAGAATCAGGCCAATATAAAATAATGAACTTTTACTGAGGTGAATAAATGTGGTCATTTTAGTCACTTTTCTTTGCAGTTTTGCCTTGCAACAGGAAGTGTCTAAATTAAGACAACTGGAACAGAAGTGCAGGTTAGAGGGAAAATCAACGCGCAGCAGGTTTTATAATGTGAGGAAACGCGGAAAAGGCAATCACAGGACAGACTCAGAAATGAATTATTAGTCTACAAATATGACCTTTAAACTCTTCTCATTAATATACCAGGAGGTTAATCAGTCAAAGGGTGAATGTGTCGAGCTGAATGTGCTCTTCACGTATGAAGACAATGAGGAGGTTTGTTTTTCTTTTTTTTAGTCGACCTATCATTCTCAACTCAAGGAGGATGCTTTAATTTAAACACTGGATATTATTTTTGTTATTCTGTGCATAAGAACACATCATTGTCTTGAACTCAAATAAATACTGCTTTTGTCTTTAGAAGTTTAACTTGAATGATCGAATTTAAGATCACAATCCCTTACAGCACTCGATAATTTAACGTCTGAAAAAGCATTGAATTGGTCCAAGTCTCCAAAATACTACGAGGGCGAGTCAATAAGTAACCAGACTAACTTATTTTCGGTTGAGATCCACCTCTTCTTTTTCGTTGTAATTGCCCTCTAGTGTGATGCACTTAGACCAACTGTGTTCAAGTGCCATAAGCCCAGAACTGAAAAAGTCAGGGTCCTTTCCATTGACCCACTCCTCAACTGCCGTCACGACTTCTTCGTCAGACCAGAAATGATGTCCACGGGTAACCTTTTTCAAGTTTGGGAATAGGAAGAAGTCGCTAGGAGCTAGGTCAGGCGAATGGGCAGGATGTGGTATTAATTCATACTAGGGCTGAAACGATTCCTCGGATAACCCGGGTAATTCGATTACGAAAATTCCTCGGGGCAAATTATGTGCCTCGGGGATTCAATTGAATGCGGACCACTACATAGTGCACAGTGTTTGACACAGACAGTCATTTCTGTGGCGCAATGCGCATACTGCTTCTGCTGCTGTGCAGCTGTAAACGTGCGGCGCGGATTATGAAGTCATGCAAGAAGAGAAAAGAGAGGGGCAGAAAGAAGAGATTCCGCAGATGAAACGGCAGAAGGTATCCCAAGTGTGAGGTCACTACAAATTGAAACGAAAAGAAAACACAGTGCAGTGTGTCTGTTGTTAAACGGAGTTAGCTTAGCATGACAGCACGTCGTCAATGCTGCAGCACGTCAACAGTAAACATCCGGTCTGTGCATCAAGTCCGCGGACCGAACACATAAAGATAACACTCACGATACATCAGCAGAAGCAGTTACTGTGATCAATAACTGAGAATAGGTCTAGTAAATAACGGACTTTGATTATGGCTCTGTGTAAATGCTGGTCCAGAATGTAAATCAATCCTTGCTTTGAATTATGTGTATTTTGTTCACATACTTTTCACATCCAGTAACTTTCCTTTAATTTGATTCCAGTGAGTAGACAGGACACACTGACGGTGAGTAAAGGATCATGTAGGGCATATTTTCATAAATTAAAGAAATGTACATTAGCTTGTTGAATTATCTTAGTATCTAAGTATTATTTTTGGCCTAGTAATAAAATAAGATAAATAAGGTCCTCAATACGGTAATTAGCATCGTTACAGCAGTAAAGGCAATAATGTAGCAAAAAAGGATAAGCATGAATAAAAACAAATAAAATAAAAATAACCAAGCTAAAAAAAAGTACTAAAAAAGCAGGATATGACCCAGAGAAAAATAAAACTGCAAGAACAATTTAAACAAAACAAATTTAAAAGTTCAAAAATATTTTCACCATTGCACAGAGGTAAATATCAGTATCATTTGATTTGTTGTAAGTGGTTTAGTGCTCACTGCAGAGACAGTTATCATTATAACTAAAAGGCCTGTTTATCCATTTAGGTTTTACTGTGTGTATAAGTTGCACATTTTTGAGATATCAGCTGTAGAGATGTCGGCCTTCTCTCTGGTATAATTGGACTAAAGGGCAAAAGTCCTGTGATGCTCAAAGCACCAAAAATACATTTGAAAAAGACAAAACCAGTGTCTCATTCTAAAAAACAGGACCTGGTTGCTCTAAATAATCTGCAGACCTTGTTGTGAGCAGTTTCATGTAGGAACTACTTTTTACCAACAGAAAAAAAAGTATTTTCATTTTGGGATCCTATTTATTCTCAAAATGTTCAAATACAGAAAAACAAGTTGTTAATTTAAGAGACCTGGCTTATTTTCTGTTTTGTGTGTTACTTATGCTTTTCAATAAAGCCAAAGTGAATCATTGTAAAAACTGCAGTGAGCGCAAAGTATCTGTTATCCGTTTACTCGATTAATCGCCAGAATCCTCGATTACAAAAAGAATTGATAGTTGCAGCCCTAATTCATACCCGTTTCGTTCTACAGCATCCATTGCAACTTTGCAAGTGTGGACTCTCGCTTTGTCCTGTTGCAGCAAAACACCTTTAGAGAGTTTACCTTGGCATTTTTCACGGATGGCGGTTCTCAGCTGGTCTAGCAAGTTTGCATAGTACACTCCAGTTATTGTACTTCTCTCGGGTAAAAAGTCCAACATAATAACGGCTTTTGCGTCCCAAAATACTGTGGCCATCACCTTGCCAGCAAATGGTTGCATCTTGAACTTCTTTGGCCTCGGGGACCCCGGCCCTACCCACTGACGACTATGAGCTTTATTCTCTGGCTCATAATAATGAACCCAAGTCTCATCTACAGTCACCAGACGCAAAAGAAAATCATCTTTTGACCTAAAACGCTTCAACAAAGCGCTGCATACTGATGCTCTAGTTGCCATTTGCTCATTGCTAAGTGATTTGGGAACCAAACGGGCTGTTAGCTTGCGATCATGTAAGATTGTTGAAATGCTACCATGTGAAATGCCTAATACCTGCGTTATTTCTTCCACCTGAATTCGCCTATCAGAGTATACCAGATCCCGAACTCTGTTACACATTTCTTCGTCAGTGGCATCCAGTGGGCGTCCAGACCTGGCTTCATCTTCCAAAGGTGTTCTACTGCGTTTGAATTCCCCTACCCAGAACTTAACCTGAGCATAAGATGGTGCAGAAGACCCATAAACATCGGCTAACTAGTTGTGTATTTCCTTGCCTGTTTTACCTTTTAAATACAAGTACCAACTTACAGCACGGTACTCAACTTTAGATGAAAAGCATGCCTTTGACAATGTGACAATGTGCAATTCATCCATGTGCAATCACTTACATTCATCTGCAATTACTTGGTGAATGTGTAAATAATCCTTATAGGATTTGCTTTTTAGCGTCTGTATTCGAGCCCTTTTTTATATTTATACTGGTAGAATAATGTAAATACTACTATTTTTCATGCTATTTTTTATACCATTTTCATACTTATTCTTTATCAACGCTGTCCCCTTTGCTGCTGTAACACTGCAAATTTCCCCGTGTGGGATGAATAAAGGTTTATTCTATTCTATTCTATTTAATTTGCATCACTAGCCATGTTTGACATTCAATATCTTAATAAAGAATGACTCGATACGAGTGCAATTTTGAACCCAGGTATAAAACATGCAGTGAAACAAGGCATGAAAATCGTGATCATCTCGGTCAGTTGGAAATGGGATAGGCTGGTTACTTATTTACTTGCCCTCGTACATATGGACACTGTGGATAGTCTTTAAAGTAAATGATGAAAATGAAAATGACATTAAAGATAAATACATAGTCTGTGTCTGTTTAACTGTAACACTGGAGATATACCTCAGTTTCTCCATGGGTCGTGTTTGAGCTTTTCTATGTATATACTTTATATTAGCACTGGTTTAACCGTTGTTTCCTGCCATTTATTTTCAAAGTGACAAAAAAATCAGATGCTTTCATTTCATGACAAAAAGCATCAGTGATCAGCCAAATGGAAGTCATATTAATGTAATTATTTAATCAATTTGTAGTAAAGATTTGGACTTAATTTTTTAAAATTATTGTCAAATCAGTCACTGTAATCAGACTTTTCTGGTTTTATGTCTACTGCAAGCATGAAAACTTAATGTCCTCAGAGCCTTGTCATTAAGATATTAATGTTTGATTTTATAAAACAAACCTAATAAACACTAAAAACTAGAGAGCAGAGACATGGGTGCATGTATTATCTGTTATATACCAGTTGATGGTACATCACAGCCTCATCTTTATTATCAACCTACCTTACAGCTCCAAATGTTTAAATAACATTAGCTAAGGATCGTTACTGGTGAACATCAACAAATAATAATAACAAAAAACTTTAAACTTCTCAGTTGAATTAAAGTGTTTGTCTGTTTACTCCCCTCTGATTACTGCTGTCAGCCTGTGCTAATAACCACTCACCTGTGCTTATGTCATGTGTAGACCATCTCTTTATGTTGTTTTATTGTTATTAAAAATTAAATAAAAAATGATGGATAAAAAGTGGCATAATGGAAAAGGGACGACCTTGTCCATCAAAATGACAGACAGCAGTAGAGTCCAACACCGTACCTGATATGTGGGGAAAATCGCGGGCCCACACTGTAACACCCTGTAAAAAGCCAGCCGCAATACCATTACCACCGTGATAAAAACAAAATAGCTGCAGGTCTGAATCATACTCGGCGCTCAGACTGATCCACAGTAAAGAAAACTTCTCTATAGACTCACGGTGTGGCGTTCAAGGTCCCTCTGAGGTCCAGGCAGAGGCATCAGCAGCCAGCAGGGCTAATACTAAAGGCTAATGCTAAAGGCTAATGCTAAAGGCTGGCTCACACTACAGGATTTTAAAAACCTTATAAGATTCTGAAATTGGGTTGTATCACACACATAAAGAGAATCTTGACAGATTATCTTCTCTTAAATCTTAAGCACACACACACTACAAGATTTGAAAATCGTGACCAGCGCACACTACAGGATTTCATCAAGATTATCGGACCAGAGAGACGCTCAACGTGATCTTAAGTCATCTCACCAAGGAGATGACGTAGGATCACGTTGAGACAAAATATGGAGACTAGTGCAGCAGTTAAACAAACAAATCATTATTCCTTCTCACTTATTACTGTTAACAAGTAAAATGCGCTTGTATAACTGATGTATACAAGCAATATCACATGAGAGCGAGAGCTGTTGTCCTGGATATCAGCGCTGGGATGATTACCTGCGGCACTCTGCCACATTATTATCTCAACTGGAATATTTAATGTGGACGCTTGTCCTTTTCACATCAGTTGTGATAATCTCTGCATGAAACGTTGTACAAACATTTGTGGTCTTGCCACGGGTCAACAGGACTGTCCTCCATCTCTGCTGTCCATCTCACGCTCTTTGTGCTCGCCATTCTTGCCTCTGATAACTCCTGTCTCGCGGTCATTTCCGGTCATCGTAGGTGGCTCTCTCTGATTGGCTACTGTCATCCTCAGCGAATACGAGTTGCGTAATCATCCAGATAAATATCAAACATGTTTGAAAATTATCGGGGCGGCTCCGACGAGTCTGTGAGACGATCGTGGGGCTTAAGATTGATCTGTAACTCGCTCACATTAGAAGATAATCTTGGTCGAACGTCGGGGCCGATTTTGGTCCCTGACCAGATTTCTTCCCCGATTGTCGGGAGGGCTGAATCTGGGTTAAATCGGGCGAGAATCCTGTAGTGTGAGCCAGGCTTAAAGGCTAACGCCCGCTGATTGAGCAAATGAACGGCTCGTAACTGAGGCAGCAAGTGAGCAGACTTTGAGTAAAAAGATGGAGAATTTGATTTGACTGTTGAAATTCTGATAGATAGCTTACATTATAACAACACACTTTTAAGAGTGACAACAAACTAGGCTAATGGCAGCCAGCTTTTTTTTTGGAGCAGACTACTATGTAATAATTTTGTCTCTAGACATAATCATTTTTATAAACTCAGCACAACTAAGACAAGCTGGTAACTTGTCATATTAAAGAAAAGTTGGAAACAATTGAACAGTTATTATAATAATGCTAACAACAACAACAACAACAACAATAATAGTAATAATAATAATAATAATAATAATAATAGGACCCCCATTAGCTTGTCCCACCCACTCTCTTAAAGCTTCTGTTCCAGTGAAGAGCTGGTAAAGTTGGTACATTAAGATTTCCGGGGAAAGGAAATTTCCACCAAAGAAGCGTCCCCAGTGACATATCTAATTTACATCTTGGAGAAGGTGGTTTCAAAGGCCAACTACAACAAAACATTAATGGCCCTCTGCTAATTAGCCATCTTATCAGACAAAGTACAACTCCCACAATGCACTGCAACAGCTGCCCTGCAGCACCTGTGTACCACCACGTCCTCTGCTTGGACATCTCTCTGATCAGTGGTCAGCGGTTGAATGCATCGGTCACTGACTTTACAGTGACTTTTCAGCTCATCCAAAATAAAATATGCAGCTTAAAACAACAACACTGTCAGTTTTAGACTCTTCAGTAAATGCTGATCCTGTTCTGCCAGCATCTTCACTTGTACTTCAAGTTTTGGCCTCTCCTGTGATTGGGTAGAGGCTCGGCCTGCAGAGGGTGATGACCTACAGAAGCTCCAGCAGATGGCGCTGTTTAGACCAATGGAGGCAACATTGAGTTTAAAGCTCAAACCCATTCATACAATCAAAATAAACCTGTTTGTCAAAGCACTTTGTAAACCCGTTTCTAAAAATGCTTTACAAATAAAGTTTATTATTATTATTGTTACTAATTTTCCATATGAGGGCAGATTTGTCAAAGAAGCTAGATTATGTCTAAAAAAGCTGTAATACCCAGTATAACATTTAAATGTTGGTTGTTTTTCTAGATATTCTGTCAAAAGTTTCTCATAGGAAACTCCAATTCCTATCCTGAGATGACGGGATATGTCAAGATCTGAAGAGAACAACTAAGTCTTATTACAGCACAACCGAATAAAATGAAATATGTGGATATTTGTCCATTTAGGGCCGTCGTACAATGAAGACATTTTTACCTGATGTTCTTACCACATGGAGAATAAATGATGCAGGATACCTCAGGATGAATTTATCATTTAGAAAAAAGTGAGTGAAAACCGTGTCTCAGAGCTGGACCGACTAAGAAAGTTGAGTTTTGATGAACCAAAAGACTGACTCTTCATTTTTTAAGTCTTTGTGTTCATTTAAACCATGAGTCAACGAGACACTGGTTGAATTATTAAAATATCACACAAAGGGACTGATGATCCCTCACTGTCCACTGCACCATGCATCTTTACGCTAATGGTACATGGAGGGGTCAATTAGGAGTTATTTAGATGTTCAGATGCAAATTGGCTGAATTGCAAAAGGACATAACTGATGGACTACATTAATGGCTACAGTTCAAATGAAAAATATCAGGTTTGTAGTCCAGAGAGCAGATGGTGGCTGTATCACTTTGGATATGATGAGGATGAAAATCTTCACGTTTTCCTTTCTTTCTCTACTTTGTGTGAAAGCGTTACATATACTGAACAAAAATATAAACACAACAGTTTTGTTTTTGCTCCCATTTTTCATGAGCTGAACTCAAAGTTCTAAGACTTTTTCTATGTTCACAAAAGGTCTATTTCTCTCAAATATTGTCCACAAATTTGTTTAAATCTGTTAGTGAGCACGTCTCCTTTGCAGAGATAATCCATCCACCTCACAGGTGTGGCATGTCAAGATGCTGATGAGACAGCATGATTATTGCACAGGTCTTCCGGCTGGCCACAATAAAAGGCCACTCTAAAATGTGAAGTGAAGTTTTACTGTATTGAGGGGGACGTCCAGAGGAGACATGATAAACACACTAAAGGACATTCAGAACTCAAAAAGGCTGAATGTGGACTCTTTGATTATGAAAATACTCCCATCCCCCCTTATGTGTCCAGCATGTAGGTGAAAACAAAAACATAAGATGTTATGTTTGCATAGATCGATCTGTTTATTTTTGATCAGAGCAACAGAAAGCATTTTTACACGATTGATTAAAATTTCCAGACACCATGAAAAATAAAACACAGAACAAAAAAAATATCCTTAATAATGATTTCATTAATATTCCACACATTATGACAGAAAAGAAATGAAAAAACAGCGAATAGAAACACTGACAGACCAGTTTGGAGTTGATGTCACAATTCTGCCACAGCAGTCGTGCCAACAGGTGGCAAAAAGATGGTGTTAGTATGTAAAGACAAATACAGAGATGCAGTTTGTTTTCTGGTGAAAAGGAGAAAATGTCTAATTTCATGATAGGACATCAGAATGTGGAACAAAGGGATGTAACAACACACTTAGTCTGTGGTTCAGTGGTTAACAAATTTATCAGACCACCACCTGATGTAAGGTTTCTACCACAGCTGTCTTAAATTAACAGCATTAATTATTGAAATCATGTAATGTCTCTGTAATGTTTTAATTCAACAGTATGTAGAAGCTCCTTAACTGAAATATTCCTGTTCAACACGTCTGTCCAGTAACAATAAGTTTTTCAGTTTAAAACAAGTTTCTGAAAGATTTTTAAAAGCTTTATCTTTTCTCATTTTTATGACAAAATTTGTCAAGCAATTTACTTTAACTCAGTTTTTGGTGCAGTTTGAGTCATTTAGTTTGGCCATTGAAGCCCTGTTTAATATTATTGTTCCATCCTGAGGCAGTTTAGGTATTTTTCCGACACTGTAAGGGGTTATCATGGAGAAAATGCTATCTTTCATTCAACAAGTTCTTTGTTTTAGTTTTAAGTGAAAAAATGTATTTCCATAATCAACCTTAATATAGTTATGATACTATGAAATATTTAAAAAAAAAACAAAACATTAAAAAACACTTTTCAAGTGTGTTTTATCCATTTGAGAATTTTACAATGCTGGAGAGGAAAACAGATTTAACTCCAGACAACTTAAAATTAAAATTTTTTAACAAGATTTTTTTTCTTCAAATATTTAAACATCATGATGACATTTTACTTTATCTCAGGCCAGAAAAGGTTTGACATGTTCTGCATACTCATACTACATTTGCGTCTTGAATTCTTCTGATGAACCATTCAAATATCTGCAGAAAGAGTCCAGCTGGACCAGACCTGCAGGATGTGGAAAAACTGCAAATCTCTGCTCACTAACTTTCTGCCTCTGCTCAGGCTCGGTTATTTTGGTCTTTTGTTTTTATCTTGTTGTTGAGTCCAGGTGACGGGATGACATTTAAAACCTGTTGTTCCTCTAGTGAAAAGTGTTTTCTCTCACCTTCACCACATAAATGTGAAACAAAGATCATCTTGTAAGTCAAACCCTCACCTCTAGATATTTTGGTCCTGGTGTATTACTGTTTTCAATATTTTAATCTGCCTTGAACAATTAAAGCAAACAAAAGGAGCATTATTTCAATCAAAACAGAGCAATAAACAGCAAAATCATTTCTGCACTGATAAGTCATTAGATAAAACAACACATGATATGCTTATAGCTATGGTGACTGGCATTTGCTACATGCTATGGTGCTAACATTATTACCACGGAGGTAGTATTTTTTTCTGGCATTTGTTTCTTCGTCTGTTGGTTTATGAACAAGATAACTGAAAAACTAATGAACAACTTTGGATGAAATTTTCAGGGAACGTTGGTGGTGGCACAAGGGAGGAGTGATTAGATTTTGGTGGTGATCTGAATCTGGATGTGGATTAAAAAAACATTCAAAGGAATTTATAACACTGCCAAATGGGGCAGTTTTTCACATTTTCACTAATAAGTAAATGAGTTCTCAACAGATTTGGATGACATTTTTAGGGAATGTTGGTCATAGCACAAGGGAGGATTAGTTAGATTTTGGTGGTGATCCAAATCCAGATGTGGATCAAGGATTTTTCTTTTTTGACAATGTGAGATAGAGCAGCTTTCCAAATTTTCACAACAACAAGCTCGACAATGTTGGAAATGCCTCGGGGGAGGTTTGTGCTCCCAGAGCACTTCTAGTTATTATTACAACTATAACTGTAAGCATTGACATTAATATTTACATGTTTATGACATGTTCATATTTACACATGCCTGTGGACAGCATGCTTATGGTAATAATGTCTGTGTTTTGGTTCACTGTACTGTAAGCTTTGGGTCTAAAGCCCTCTAAGAAGAGATGTCTTGACTTAAGGAGCTGTTTATCAGTCTATTCAGACAATTTACTTTGACATATCCTTCCCCTGGAGCCACAGTTGTGTACAGAAGCTAAGTATGAGGGAAAAAAATACAACATGTCTGTACAGGCGCATGGCCTTATTGGGGCTCCAGAAATTGAGACTGGCCACCACAGGTACACCGTGATTGGCTATTTGTCATGTTAGGTCACTGTAGGCTAAAGTCTTACATCTAAGAGTAAGTACAACACAAGCAAGAATCTAAACTGGAGGGAACATTTTTTAAACCAAGAAATCAACGGAAAACCTTGTCAAGTCATCCTAATATCATCAGTCCTCATGTTGCTGACATCAACATCATCTGAATTTGATGTTGTTGACAATGACATGAGAACTTGAGTGGATCACACAGAGCTGGTCTTAAACCTTCTAACTCTTTCTACCAGATGATAAGAATCAGAGTCAGAGCATAATTGTTCCCTGAACAGTCGAGTCTTCAGCTCTCTTAAAAGCAGACCAGAGCTCCACTGATTCAGAGCCTAATGATTTTGATCCATGCTAAGATAGGAGCACCAGGCGTCTTTCACTGACAGAGCATAGCGGGTGTGTAGACCTGAATAAGGGATTCCAAGTTAACAGGAGCCTTTCTTGTTACTGTTTGGTAAGCCAAAAGTACAGGTTTGAGCTTGATTTGAGCTGCAACTGGAAACCAATGAAGAAAGGTTAACAGCGGAGTGACGAGCTGCTGCATTCAGGATCATCCGTTGAGGTTTAAATGTGCATTCAGGGAGGCCAGCTTGTAGAGAGCTGCAGTGGTTGATGCATGAACTCACCAGAGCCTGTACCAGAAGCTTTGTTGCCTGTTCTGTTAGGAATGATCTGATCCTCCTGATGTTATACAGGGCATACAGACAAGACCGAGCAATCCAGGCCACATGAACCTTAAAAGGTCAGTTGCTCATCAATCATGACTCCCAGTTTTTGGCAGAGTTTGTGGGCATGAGATTATTGGATCCAAGCTGGATATTGATCTGTGGTTGAATGGAGAGACTGGCTGGAAAGACAATAAGCTCAGTTTTGGACGGACTTAGTAGAAGGTGGCATTCCTCCATCTATGTGGAGATATCAGCAAAGCACATAAGGGCTATGTAAAAGCTGGCTTCTGCTGGATTTGTTTGGTTTAAGTTATTAATATTTTTTACACACATTCTGCTCTACAGTTTTCCATAATCAGGATGTAGAGGGTATGCACTGACATCACAAGTTGTGAAAGACTGGCTGTTCCACTCAATGAGAGCCACAGAACATCTAGTGATTGATATCCGTGGTAAGAAACAGTGAAAAACTTTAATTTACCTGGAAAACGAAATGTTTTCAGAAAATCTCAGTTGGTCGGTATGTAGGAAAAATAACATCAATAGCTGTCCAAATGAATGTCATACTAATTTGTTTACTTCATCAACATGTGTTAACTCTGATCTTAATTTTCTTTTAACTGTTAAAGCAGCACTAAGTAAGATTCCTGCTTTTTAGCTCTCTAGGGGCCTCTATGGTTGTTGAGTGTAACTGTGCGGTTACAAAAACAGAGCGCCTCATACCATTGTGTATTTGTTGACATACAGAGGGAGGAGAAGCAAGCCGACAGGACGTCCCAAGAGACAAATAAACCATGTGGACTGATAAGGTACAGTCTGATCATGTTTTTTAGTTTGTAGCTAACTTTCCTCTGATCACTGCTGTCAGTCTGTGCTCGTTGTCACTTAGTGAGTGATACTCCACCCACCTGCAGTGATCTCATGTGCATGCCCTCTATCCAGCAATACAGGAAATGGGCAAAAAAAAGTGATCTCATGGCAAAATATCTGACATACTATACCAAAAGTCAATCCCAAATGAGAACGGCCCAAATCTGTCTTGAGATCAGATTTCATCTGTACTATACTGCTCACACTGGTTTGAAAAAGAGATCTGAGTGAGAAAAACATCCATTAGATTCGGGTCACTTTGGTCAGTAATTCAATGTATAAATATCTTTTACAAACGACTCCCACCCTCTGCACAGAGACCTTGTTCCTGCTACTGTCACTGAGCTGAATGAGCTGTAGCCACGCTGCAGGTACATTTTAATTTATTAATTCATTCAGGTCTCAATTGTTTTTACGCTGGCTTTATTCATGAAGTTTGTCAACTTGTAATTTTTAATTATCAGTGATGATGATGATCAACATATCTCTTTTTTTGCCAAAATTTTTGGAACCTAAAGAACTTTATCGATCTACTGTTTTAAATTTTTTATAGGATTTGATGTTTTTAAAAATGACATTTAGTCTATTTTAAGTTTATCTTTATTTTTCGTCGTTGGTGTTGCTCTGTGTCACATTGGATTTCATATTTGTGATCTGATATCTCTATCTCTGGCTTAAAAAAAAATCTACACATAGGTACAAATAAAGTAACCTAAACTTAAAACTTAATCCAGCCTTGATGTCTCATCGGGACCCCATGGATGACATTTCATAATATGTTACATGATTTGTTCTCCTCAGATACAAGTTTCTCCAAGAGATCTGATATTTCTTTGTCATGTTTTTCTTGAAGGGCTTTTTTTCCTTCCTCTGTTGTCTCTTTCTTTATTTCTTCCTCATGTTTTACAAGTAATTTGCTAATTTTATGTAAATTTCCTCTCTTTCTTGTCACACTTTTCACCATGTCATTGATTATATCTCGATGTCTTTTCTTCAGCTGTTCCTCGCTGATTTCTAAAAGTGCCTTCAAGAGGTCATATTTTTCATCTTTGTCTTTTTTCTCCTCCTCGTGTTTCTTCTGCAGGGCCTCATAGTCTTTCTTGTATTTCTCCTTGAAGTCATTGAACTCCTCAGCTTTCTTTCTGGTGTCCTCTTCGTAGGTTTTCTTCAGGTCCTCCACTCTTCTCTTGTAGTTCTCCTCCATGGCTTTCCTCCCTTGTTCCTCTTTCTGCTGTCTGAGATGGTCTTCCTCTTTTCTTTTCTTCTCATCGTTCTCTTTCTGTCTTTTGTATTCTTCTTCAAGCTTCTTCAGTTTAGTTTGTTCCTCTTGTCGTATCTGCTCATTTTCTTGGACTCGGTCCTTCCACCAGTCTTTGAGCTTTTTCTCAAAGTTATCTCGTTCTCTTTGCAGCTCCTCTCTGGTTTTCAGCAGCTTTCTGTCTATTGTTTGTTTATCCTCTGATTCAACTTGAATCCTTTTCTCCAAATTAGCAAGTTTCTTTCTCAACCCTTGTCTCTGAATTTCCTCCTGTTCCTTTCTCCTGCACTCATCTTCTCTTCTCACTTTCTGGTCTTTCGCTCGCTCTTCTCTTTCTTTGTTGATTTTTTCTTTCATGTCCTTGAGTTGTTTTTCTCTCAGCTGTCTCTGCTTTTCAGTTTCTGCTCTGTGTTCCTCTATTTTTCTTTCCATTGCCTTAATTTCCTCTTCATGTTTTATTTTAAGTTTCTCCATCTCTTTCTTCATCTCTTCTTCCTTTTGCTTCAAGAGTTTCTCCATTTGTTTCTTTATAGCTGCTTCAGCTTCTTGCAGCATCTCGTTGGTGTAGCAGCTGCCTCCGTTCACCTTCACCATCACATCAATCTTGCTTATCAGCTCAATGACTTGTGTTTGGTTTTTACTATCCCGGTTATCAAACAGGTGGTATCTCCCTCCACAGTCGCTGATCAGATTCTTAAAGGAATCAGTGCATTTAGTTTTAATGAATTTATCAATGGTCATTCCTTCATGCTTCAGTTGATCTCCTCCAGTTAAAAGAACGATGGTGAACTTTTCTGCATTCCCTCCAAATCCTTCCTTGATTCGTTCCAGTGTCATCCTCTCCTCCTCTGTGAATCTGCCAATGTTCAAAACCAACAGGAAGACGTGCGGTCCTGGAGCCAGCAGACTGATGCATTTAATCATTTCCTCAAAAACCTCCTCATTAGACAAAGTTGTGTCAAACAGACCAGGAGTGTCCACCACAGTGATGGGACGGCCGTTCACCTCACCGTGTGCTTTCTGACAATACCTGGTGACTGATGCCTGGCCTAGTTGAGCCTGAAACTCTTTTCTTCCTAGAATGGTGTTTCCTGTAGAGCTCTTTCCACAGCCGGTCTTTCCTAGCAGGACAATCCTGAGACTCTTTGAGCTCTGCTTCATGTCACCATCTGGAAAACAAGAAAAACTTGAGTTCAAGATCTTTTCAGTATAGTGTCACAACAAGAGTAGAATTTAAGTAAAGCTTTTTTTTTTTAAATAGAGGAAGTGATTCAATAAAAGCCTCGTCTCAAAAATTCAAACAAAATTCATACATAAAGCCAGTGTCACATCTCCTAGTTAAGCTAGTCATTTTCTTCGCCCTCATGTTTCTAGTCATTTCCTGTTTTATTTTCTTGGTTACTTACCTTGTGTCTCCTTCCCAGATCACTCCTTCCTGCCTTCCCTTACCTGTTCTCCTCGTCCATCATCCTCATGTGTTTCACCTGTGTTGATTGTCTGAGTGTGTGCACCTGTTAATCCCTGTCTGTTTGGCCCCTTCCTCTTGTATTTAATCCACTCACTCCCTATCCTCTGTGTGAGATTGTCTTGTTTACCCCGTGATCATACTTTCGAGCCTTTTTTTTCCTGATACATAGATTCCTCGTGTGTTTAGACCCTCTTCCTAGCCTTTTGTGCCCGAGTTTGCCTGCTGATTTTGTACCTCTGCCTGATCATTTTTTGACCTCCTGTGTACCGAACCCTTCTTTGATTAAATGGACTGAAACTTGCCTCTGAGTCTCTGAGTCTGCTTTTGGTTCCTTTCATCTGGCAGACACACAGATGTCTGCCAGAAGTCACAGCTTTCAGCACTTTTTCAAAAAAGGCTTAAGCTATAAAAATAATTGCTAAAATAGCAACAAATGGCTCTGTCATTGCTAATTACACTAGTTTTACTGACAATTCACCACTACACAAACTTCATAACGTCAGTGTATGTCTTAAAACAATAAATTTAGTCATCAGTCCCTCATCTAACTTCCTCACTGATAAGTAATGTCAGGTATGGGAGTGCATGGCGGCTCTTCACTGCATCAACTAGGGCCTCATGATAGCCATCCTCCAGGCCTATGCCAGGCCCATGTTCCTGTTCCCTCTCTCCAGATATCCTCGGGCAGACCTCTTCACAATGTACATGATTGCCCATGGTCTGGTCCAACCCACCAGGTCTTGGACACCCAGCATGCATTGAGCTGGATCAGGTTCAGGGAAGCACGTCAGGTGCCTGCAGAAGT
The DNA here is from genome assembly GCA_037902135.1 of Cetoscarus ocellatus. Classification (NCBI taxonomy): domain Eukaryota; kingdom Metazoa; phylum Chordata; class Actinopteri; order Labriformes; family Labridae; genus Cetoscarus; species Cetoscarus ocellatus. The sequence goes on along the minus strand of JBAMNC010001269.1, from coordinate 1,147 downwards.
GCAGCTCCTGCTCTCATGTCCAGCAGATGACCTTTCCTATTTCGTCCTCCTGAGCACGTCAGCATTGGACACGTGGTCTGCCAACAATACCCAAAAATGTTTCAAAGGGAAGTGGTTATGAAGGGGTCGAGTCAGTGTCCAAGCCTTATAAGAGATTAGCAAGCCCAGGAGGACCAGGGACCTAAAGACTTAGACATTCATCTATATGCTCAGACACCATGAGCGCATACCACCTTGTCCAGGGATCTCGTTGCTCCATAAACGAGACCAAATCTGTGACTGACCTCAGCCTCACAGTTAACCTGTTCGATGAATCACAAAGCCAAGGTAAGTAAACTTGGAGGGGAGTAAAAACTGTAACCCTTCTTGTACGTCAGTTCTATGATGGCTAAAACATTGATTATCAGTGTCTTGTTATTAGACATATCTTGAAGAAATGGAATTTCCCCCTGTGGGACTAATAAAGGATATCTTATCTTATCTTAAGAAAATAGTTATTCATGGATCTACTTACCAGTTGTGCTGCTCTGTTTCAGGTCCATCAGCTCAGTCTGTTGAATGATCTTCTTTATCTGGGCATGTGCAAATGTCTCTGTTGTATAGCTGACTGCCTCGTGTTCAATCCGAGCTATGTGTTTCTCCAGACTGTCCAGCAGCTCTGGGATCTGCTGCTTGTCTCTGATGTTGAGAACAAAATGTCCTCCACAGCTCTGAATGAGCTCCTGGATGTCCTTGTCTTTCTTTAGATAGTTGACAACTTGTGGAGCTGAAGGATCTACCTTCACGGTGAACAGAATCATGGTGAAGGCCTTGACTTGAGAGCCAAATGTGTTCACCATGGTCTCAAACTCCATCATGTCTTTATCAGTGAGTGGACCCACAGGTAGGACCAGGATGAAGGCATGGACACCCTCAGGGTCACAGAGGGAGACAGAGCTGAGTGAAACTTTCATCACAGTCTCCAGAGGTCTTCCACACAGGGCAGGAAGCTCCACCAAGGAGACCTGACGTCCACAGACTTCTGTCTGGTGTTTAACACACTCTGATGTGCCAGAGACTGGATGAAGATCTGTCTGACCTAAAATGGCCTCAGCTGCTGATGTCTTCTCTGCTCCTCTCCCCCCACACAGGACAATGTTCAAAGGTG